>JALDNG010000285.1:0-243805 GCA_024349245.1 Neodontobutis hainanensis
AGTGATATAAAACATGTCTGTATTAACTCTATATTAATAATAACACGTCTCTTTATCCAGTCGGATTATTTTATTTCTCCAGTTCAACTGTAAAAGGACACATGCTCCACAGGAAACACCTTCGACAGGAGACACGCCCCCTGTTGTCACGACGACAGTGAACACAGGAGACACGCCCCCTGTTGTCACGACGACAGTGAACACAGGAGACACGCCCCCTGTTGTCACGACGACAGTGAACACAGGAGACACGCCCCCTGTTGTCACGACGACAGTGAACACAAGAGACAAGCCCCCGTTGTCATGACGACAGTGAACGCAGGAGACAAGCCCCTGTTGTCACGACGACAGTGAACGCAGGAGACACGCCCCCGTTGTCACGACGACAGTGAACAGATACACGCCCCCTGTTGTCACGACAACAGTGAACGCAGGAGACACGCCCCCTGTTGTCACGACGACGGTGAACAGGAGACACGCCCCCTGTTGTCACAACGACAGTGAACACAGGAGACACGCCCCCTGTTGTCACGACGACAGTGAACAGGAGACACGCCCCCTGTTGTCACGACGACAATGAATGCAGGAGACACGCCCCCTGTTGTCACAACGACAGTGAACAGGAGACACGCCCCCTGTTGTCACGACGACAATGAATGCAGGAGACACGCCCCCTGTTGTCACGACGACAGTGAACAGGAGACACGCCCCCTGTTGTCACGACGACACTGAACACAGGAGACACGCCCCCTGTTGTCATGACGACAGTGAATGCAGGAGACACGCCCCCTGTTGTCATGACAGTGAACACAGGAGACACGCCCCCTGTTGTCACAACGACAGTGAACAGGAGACACGCCCCCTGTTGTCATGACAGTGAACACAGGAGACACGCCCCCTGTTGTCACGACGACAGTGAACACAGGAGACACGCCCCCTGTTGTCATGACAGTGAACACAGGAGACACGCCCCCTGTTGTCACGACGACAGTGAACACAGGAGACACGCCCCCTGTTGTCACAACGACAGTGAACAGGAGACACGCCCCCTGTTGTCACGACGACAGTGAACGCAGGAGACACGCCCCCTGTTGTCACGACGACACTGAACACAGGAGACACGCCCCCTGTTGTCACGACGACACTGAACGCAGGAGACACGCCCCCTGTTGTCACGACGACACTGAACACAGCGTCAGGGAACGTGTGATGGTGCTTTTAAAAACTGTAGAAACCGTTACTGAACCTAACGAACAGAGCGTAACAGTTTGTGAGTTCTTCGAGAGGACCTTCAGAAGAAACACGCCATAAAAAGCTACTTAAGGATTCACATTTTATTTTATAACTGGAGTTCTTCTGCAAGTTCCTCTTCATCAAATCTAAAAACAGGGTCTTCACCCTGTTAACCCAAATCCTAACCCTGAACAACCCTACATCTACAGTGGAAAAATGGGTTTAAAAGGCATTTCATTCACTTTCTTCACTAAAGTTTTGACATCATCATAATCTTTTCTACTTTATGATCACATCTGACAAAAAATATCAAAATCATGACACTCTGTGACTTTACAACACATTATTCAATTAATTATAAAAATCTGTGCATTTCTAAATATCACTAAATGTGTAACATTAATGTAGAAGAGGCCAAAATGTGTCTCAAAGTCTGCAAAAAAAAAATCAAAGTTGATATACTTTATACTTTAGTTTCTGCCACATCACCTGCTTTGTTTTTTCAAAATCAGATTCCTCTCTTTTACCTGAATACTCTTGTTTTCTAATGCGCTGAACCAAATGATTAAAGTGAGTTTATCTTCTGTAATTTAGATGGAGGGGAGTCTAGACACACAAATAAAGAGAGAAACCTGCCTATAATTTGTTCAAACTACTGATTACGGCCTGGTCGAGAGGCCCTCTCTAGTATAGTACCTCCAAGGTTTCAACAAAAGACATCTGGACGTGGGTTTGTCCAAGAGAGAGTTTATCTCCCTCAGTGGGAGGGGTTTAGCCTGAAACTACTGAGACTGTTAAGAGTTAAACGGTAGCCATTGCACATTACTTCCTTGTTGACATCAGTGTCAACCAATAGCAGCGCAGTGGCCCATGAGGTGTTTTTGGATGACACAGTTCGGGCTCCACTTTCCAGAGCTTACAGGTTGTGCCCTTGGGCAAACATAGGTGCCGTTGGTATATCTGTCTGCCACAGGACAGTCTGGCCCGGGACAGTCTAACCAGGAACAGTCTAACCCGGGACAGTATAACCCGGGACAGTCTGGCCCAGGACAGCCTAACCCGGGACAGTCTGGCCCGGGACAGTCTGGCCCAGGACAGCCTAACCCGGGACAGTCTGGCCCGGGACAGTCTGGCCCAGGACAGCCTAACCCGGGACAGTCTAACCAGGAACAGTCTAACCCGGGACAGTCTGGCCCGGGACAGTCTGGCCCGGGACAGTCTGGCCCAGGACAGTCTGGACCAGGACAGCCTAACCCGGGACAGTCTGGCCCGGGACAGTCTGGCCCAGGACAGTCTGGCCCAGGACAGTCTAACCCGGGACAGTCTAACCTGGGACAGTATAACCCGGGACAGTCTGGCCCGGGACAGTTGGCCCCGGGACAGTCTGGCCCAGGACAGCCTAACCTGAGCCTAACCAGAGTTTAAACTGCTGTAAACACCTGACTCAGTCATTTAAATGTCTTTGAATCGGAGTAGCACACCTCGTTGTGGGATTACTGCTGCATGTTTAAGGTCAACACAGCTCTGAGCAGCTCTGGAGCCGGACAGCAGCTCACACTGTGAGTGTTCAGAGACACCTTCAACTGGAAGGTAGGTGGTTCCATTCCCGCTCTCCCCACAGTTCATACTGTTGTTGTGTCCTTGGGCAAGACACTTAACCCAGCTTTGGTTCCAGTGGTGTTCCAGCTGTGACACTGGTGATAAGTGGCTCAATGTAAATATATATTCAGGTTATATAGAATATATTTGGTCTGTAAAAAGTTTAGAAGAACAAGTTTACCGTAGCTTTTGATGCATTCAAGTGCTGTTGGACGCCGCAGTTACAGAGTAATGAACATGTTGTTCTTAGTTTGTTGTGTTTATGTCTCACTAGAGAGATTTATTAATAACTCGATAAATAACTGAACAAATAAGCCGGGAATATTAGGCTTGAACGCTACAAACGAGTCAGGTTTAATGTTGTTTTTTTTATCTTTTTAACAACGTCTCAGTGCTGTGAAATACTAAAGACACATGAACGCAGCATCAGCCCGAGCGGACACAGGACCTGGGTTTTCTCTCGTTCTGTAAACCCGTCCTGCCTCGAGGGTTTAATCGAGCTGGAGGTCTGCAGGTGAACGTAGTGCGTGATTGGCCAAAACCTTTAGTACGTGCCCAACATTTTCATCTTTTAAAATCCTTGAAAAGAAATCAGTTTTTTCCACAGATCATTCCTATTACAATACGTCATTTTGCCATAAACCAGTTTTTCTGAACTGCACCAAAACCTCATGTAATGCCCCTTTAACAGTGCATTAGTAACTTTCAACTACTTTTAAACGCACAAAGAGACTGTTTTTCTCGTGTATTTCTTGGCTCAGATTGCATACTTACTTTGCAAAGAGTAATGGGTTTGTGATCCCTTCAAAGCAATTTCCACTTTTTAAAAATCTAGTCCAGAAATCTAGGTTTGTCTTCTTGAGACATTTCTATTATCCTAATACAAGATCCTGAAAATCCAAAATACGTACAATAATGTTTGAAGAACTGATGACTGGCCAGGACACAAGACCGTGTTGTTATGGCTTTTCCACTTCACCTTGTGTCCAACGTTAAAGCATCAGTTATCATTACAAAAACATATTTATACAGAACATTGCATATGTAAAATTTGAAGGTTAAAACATCGTATATGTTTAAATTTAGGACATCCCAGAAGTTTAGATGTCCACAAATCAAACTAAAGCAAAACTCATGCAAGAAATCCAACTATATTCTGTGTAAATAATACTTGTCGGACAGTCCTCTCCTTTTGTGTCCATCGTTTAAAAAAGCTCCAGCTCAAACAAAGCTCTCATCGGTGGATTTTGTTGGTGATTTACAGCTGAAAAAAATATTTATATAATATTTAGTGTTTTTTATAAAACGAGGCCCTCCTGTGGTCCCTCCTCGGCGGATTTATTGCAGAAGGAGGTTGGTTGAGTTTAAGACAGCGCTCATAGAAAAACTTTTATGTCCACTTTATGTTCTTTTGTCTGGGTTTGTTGCCGCTCTGTGGTTCTGCTCCTGTGTTTTGTCATGAGCATTTATAAATGCAACATAACCCTTTCTGAGACAGACAGGTTAATATGGTCCAATCAGGCGGCTGCTCTGCGATCACATGCCCGTAGAGGACAGTCCCAGGCCGGTTCCTTTGCTCATACACGGTAAACCTTGAGCTCCTGCTTTGGGGAAGTCGTGCGCCAGCATACGACCGTTCTCTCCGCCCAGACCCGGAGCTCCCGACGCGGCCAGACTCCCCGCCACCATCGCCCCTCCTCCTCCGGGCGCCATGCCACTGAGGCTGGTGCTCATCATGGCTGCGTCAATCAACTCCTGCAAGAAACAGAAGGACAACGTTAAGACCAAAGTGTCAGTCTCAGATAAACTCACTTCTGCCGTGTTCATTAGCTCCTGTAACTCATGGTTTCTACAGTTTTAAAAAGCAGACAATCGGACTTTCCCTGACGCTGTGTTCTCTGAAACCACTGAGCCACTGCGCTCTGAAATAGCACTAGTGAAGAAAATAGCAAAACTCATGGACATTAGACGCTGCATTAGCTGTTGGAGCGTAGGTCCACAGTGTCATATTAGACCGGGCTTCTCAGCTGACTAACGAGGAAAACAGGTAGTGTTAGATCTGAGCTGAATTAACTCTCCAAAAGAAGATGCCAGAGTCCTGAGCAGCTTGGCTCAGGTCCAACCAGGTCTTAGGAAACTACATTTAGTTTCATTCACCATTCAGACTATGTGGCTATGTAAATAATGTCTCTGTTAAAAAGGCTAAAACACAAAGAAAGATGGGTCTCCTGAAATTGTAAATAAGTGGAAAAATGAGACTGTGACATGTCTTTAAACTGAACACCTTAACCTGACCTTCTGTGTTTTTAATAAACTGTTCAGATGAAATCACTGACGTTGTCTGGACCTGAGCTCGTACAGACGGACATTTCCTCTTGAGGCATTAAACACAGAAGCTTGTTTGTATTAATACTTATGTAAGTAAAGGGTTGGGATTAACTACAGAAGTCTATTAGTTTAGTTTAGTTTATTGTTTTTTTTTTCTGACAGGGACCATGTGCAAACACATTAATCTAACAAAAGAAAAGATGCTAGTTTCCATCAGCAGTCTCGGATTCACACTTCACCCTAAGCTATCCACTCTACACATAACATTCAACTTTCTGAAACTGCTGCAGTAAAACCTAACCTTAAACCTTACAAACCACCTTAAACATAATCAGTGCTGACATAACTGGGTTTCTAACAATTCTTTTTAACATTATGAGAAAGGTCTCTCAGGTCAGAGGTCAGAGTATCTGGGAGATTGTTCCATTGATTAAGAGCTTTGAATGAGAAGGCTGTCTGTGCAAAGGCAGAGCTTCTTTTGGGTAAATGTCATTTGGACTCGTGGACCTTGTCCTAGAAGTCTGTTCTGTTCTGAGCTGTACAAAACTTCAGAGCTGGAGGTGCACTTTAAGGATCTTAAAAATTAATCGTACATTTGAGTACACAATTTGATTCTCAAAATGTAGCATTTTTAACTGACGAAACATTTGACACTGATGATGTCTTAATGTTTTTTATCTAACACTTTTACAGCTTGGTTATAAAGTGATTTTAATGGGTTTAATGTTGCCTCACTTGTTTGAGACCAACAGGAAATACAAGAGTCTGGGTGAAGACTCCAGGTATAGTTTTGCTGCATCATAAGTGAGCATTTGTCAAATATGTCTAAAAACTGAAATATTGTATTTCAAAGTATTTTTTTACATGGTTTTTAAATCCAAATGTTGGTTCTAAAATGACTCCTAAGTATTTATATTCTACTACTTTGATCTTTTTATCCTTTACAGAAACACATGGAAAAGTTATTGATTTTCTAGTTTTTGTGAAATACATTGCCACTATTTATGTTCAGTTTAAGGGAGGCAGAGCCAATCTGAAATATCTGAAATATTATTTATGACCTATTATTATTCATGATTTTTTAGCGTCATTTCCATGAACATAAATAACAGTATCGTCCGCATCCATCTGAACATCAACACACACTGAAGCAGATTGTTAATATAGAGTGTAAACAGCAGTGGCCCAAGAACAGAGCCCTGAGGAACACCTGTGTCACAGGCGTTTGATGTAGACAGTTACTGTTGACTCAGATCTGAGCTGATCCACTGCAGTGCACTGTCCGACTGTAACGACTCAGCTTCTCAAGCAGCTCTGTGAGGTCGACCGAGTCAAAAGCCTTACAAAGGTCCAAAAACACAGTGCCCACGACCCCTCCCTTGTCCAGTTTCGCTTTAACACTTCAATAAAACAGCAGCAGTTTCAGTAGAATGAGTTTTTCTAAAGCCAAGTTGCACTGGATGCAGCAGATTATTGTTAGGTGTTCTGAAAGCTGTTCTGTTATTACGTTCTCAGTGACCTTAGAGATAACAGGAAGTAAGCTGGTAGGTCTATATTATCATACTTCATGTTTGTTGACAACTGCATTTTTAAAAGAGGCGGGGCACATGTTCTCCTCAATAGATTTATTTGTCATATAAGTAATAGGAGTTATAAAAGTCTCTTTATGTTTTTTTAGAATTGTATTGCCAAGTCCTCAAACGTCTTTACTTTTGTCGTTTTGAGCTTCAAACCATTTGGATTATTCTCAAAGGTTGGGCCAGATGCCTGATGGAGCAGAGGGATGTTTACAAAGTTCCTTCACTGATTCTATAAAATAATTGTTGAAATAATTTGCAACTATTTGGGGATCATGTTCCAGATTTCTGCTTATATTATTTTCATTTTCTGGTATTGGAAGGTTTTTTGTCCAGTGAGTTTATCAGAGGCTTGCCAAAGTTTTTTAGTGTTACCTTTAGCCTTCTTAACAGCATCGTAACCTTATTTCTGAGCTGCTTATATAAATTCCATTTGGTTTCATATGGACTCGTTGATCCAATGGAAGGGATTTTTTTTTTTTTTTTTATGTGATTGTTTAGTGTATTTGGATAGTATTTGGAGTTTATGAAATGTTTTTTAAAAGTCACCACTTGCTGATTGACAGTTTTTACCATTTCATTTTTGATAATTTCCTAACTATTAAAATAAGATTATGGTCAGACAAGCCTGTTTTTTAATTTTAGGTTTTTGTAGTCCGCTCCGCTCGATTTGTAAAAATGAAATCTATTAGTGTTTGAGAGGATTTTGTTAAACGTGAAAGTGTTTTTTATCATTTGTGCCATCTGAAACTTGTTACAAATTAGTTTTAACTTTTTCCTATTGCTTTTATCCAACCAGTTGATATTAAAATCACCAACAGAATGGTTTCCTTATTGTCACACTATATCTCAGTTAGGTGGATGAAAAAATGTCCTTCGCTGTAGGTGATCTATACAACACAACAACCATAAAAGACATTTCTGCTGAGAGTCTGTTACTCCCACACATTCCACCGAATCTCTGAGATTTACAATCCAGTTACAGTCGAGATGTTCTTTTACATAAATCATGACTCCACCACCCGTTCCCTGTTTCCGGTCATGTCTAAAAACGGTATATCGCTGTATTTCTCACTCGAGGAACATTTAGGAGGTTCCATGAGAGACGCTTGGTCTGAAGCCGCTCATTAACTGTGCAAAGAGACTGAGGGTTAGAGACGAGGGCATGGACTCAGACACAGCCATTATACTTCAGTTTACTCACTTATATTTTTCTTATTTTCATCTGAAATATCATTTCTGTGGCAAGTCTTAATCAAATCTCAATCCTAGAATAATAATATTTTGGCAGGTGTCTGTTTAGCCCTGCAGCTGCTATCCCGACTCGCAGAATAAGATGTAGTCTTGACCAAATGTGAGGTTTATGAAAGACTGACAGGTGAGGCCAGACGGATGTGAGGTTACACTGAGATCCTCCAGGTGCTCTTCAGATGTGTGTTCGCTGAGGCTGTAAATGAACAAACCTGGGATTTATTTGTTCCTATCTGTCTGACGACTGTTGATGTCACTCAACAGGCAGCGAGGGATTGTGGGAGTCTCTGCGGCTCGATACGAGATATTAACTGTGGATCCACATCATTAGTTTCACTTTGTTCTTCTTAAAGCCTGACTGTAGGACGTCAAACACCAGGGTCTGACAGCTTCTCCCCAGGCGTTACGATTTCACATATACCTTATTTTCCTTTAAAATTAGCAACAAAATCTGTACCATTTATATAAATAAACATCATATTTCAAATAGAAAACTGTTGTTAGTCTCCAAAAGATATCTGATATGATTTTATTGGATTTGCCAGCTCTCCCAGCTCCACCCTGTGGCTCAAATCAATCACTTTTAAAGAGTTCCTACAAAAAGATTTCTATTTCAGCAGCTAAGTTTAATGGAAACATTGATTTTGTCGGCACCAGAGGTCTAATTATACTAATATATGTTTGAATTTTTTTAAAGCTTTTTAGAGAAGAGTCACATCAACTCTGAAGTGCTTTGGTTTAAAGAAGAGTCACATCAACTCTGAAGTGTTGTGGTTTGGTTTAGAGAAGAGTCACATCAACTCTGAAGTGCTTTGGTTTGGTTTAGAGAAGAGTCACATCAACTCTGACGTGCTTTGGTTTAGAGAAGAGTCACATCAACTCTGAAGTGCTTTGGTTTGGTTTAGAGAAGAGTCACATCAACTCTGAAGTGCTTTGGTTTAGAGAAGAGTCACATCATCTCTGAAGTGTTTTGGTTTAGAGAAGAGTCACATCAACTCTGAACTGCTTTGGTTTAGAGAAGAGTCACATCAACTCTGAACTGCTTTGGTTTAGAGAAGAGTCACATCAACTCTGAACTGCTTTGGTTTAGAGAAGAGTCACATCAACTCTGAAGTGCTTTGGTTTAGAGAAGAGTCACATCAACTCTGAAGTGCTTTGGTTTAGAGAAGAGTCACATCAACTCTGAAGTGCTTTGGTTTAAAGAAGAGTCACATCAACTCTGAAGTGTTTTGGTTTGGTTTAGAGAAGAGTCACATCAACTCTGAAGTGCTTTGGTTTAGAGAAGAGTCACATCAACTCTGAACTGCTTTGGTTTAGAGAAGAGTCACATCAACTCTGAAGTGCTTTGGTTTAGAGAAGAGTCACATCATCTCTGAAGTGTTTTGGTTTGGTTTAGAGAAGAGTCACATCAACTCTGAACTGCTTTGGTTTAGAGAAGAGTCACATCAACTCTGAACTGCTTTGGTTTAGAGAAGAGTCACATCAACTCTGAAGTGCTTTGGTTTAGAGAAGAGTCACATCATCTCTGAAGTGTTTTGGTTTAGAGAAGAGTCACATCAACTCTGAAGTGCTTTGGTTTAGAGAAGAGTCACATCAACTCTGAAGTGCTTTGGTTTAGAGAAGAGTCACATCAACTCTGAAGTGCTTTGGTTTAGAGAAGAGTCACATCAACTCTGAGGTGCTTTGGTTTAGAGAAGAGTCACATCAACTCTGAAGTGTTTTGGTTTGGTTTAGAGAAGAGTCACATCAACTCTGAAGTGCTTTGGTTTGGTTTAGAGAAGAGTCACATCAACTCTGAAGTGCTTTGGTTTAGAGAAGAGTCACATCATCTCTGAAGTGTTTTGGTTTAGAGAAGAGTCACATCAACTCTGAACTGCTTTGGTTTAGAGAAGAGTCACATCAACTCTGAACTGCTTTGGTTTAGAGAAGAGTCACATCAACTCTGAACTGCTTTGGTTTAGAGAAGAGTCACATCAACTCTGAAGTGTTTTGGTTTGGTTTAGAGAAGAGTCACATCAACTCTGAAGTGCTTTGGTTTAAAGAAGAGTCACATCAACTCTGAAGTGTTTTGGTTTGGTTTAGAGAAGAGTCACATCAACTCTGAAGTGCTTTGGTTTAGAGAAGAGGAAAGAGATCAACAGGAAGAGCGTGTCTCTGCTGCGCTACGTACTTTTGTGGATTTATGTAAATTAGTCACGAGTTCAGCGCACTTTTCAGGAGGTTTTGTGTGCAGTGGAAATTATATTAGAAATGGATTATGAAGAACAAAAAAGAATTCAAACTAAACTGCTTCACTCTGAGGCTAATGCTCTGCTTTCTTCTTGTCGTTTTTTATTGGCAAAAAGAATAATCCATAATAATAACATTTGAATTACATTTTTACGTTAGTAGCAAGACATAATAAAAACAAATAAATTTGTTCCTGAACCTAACGAACACTGCGTAACCGTTTGAGTTCTTAGAGCAGACTTTCAGGAACTTAAACACCCTCAAGATTATTACTTTCTTCCATTCGTTAAATCAACACATTTTCTCCTAAAACTGACGCATTATACGTCTAATGATCGGATCAATACAACAGAACAGCTAAAAACATCAGTAGATTTGAAGTCCAACTCAGTGTGCAGGGGTTTTGAAAAGCCTGCAGCTCTCTTCACGTTTAAAGAACATAAAAGAACTGTTGGAGGCGAACCAATTACCGGAGAGCGCACTGTTCTGTGTGCTGTATTGATTATGAATCTCCAGAGGCTCTGAGAGCACATCAGGATGAAACCCTCCTTGTGTTATGTCAGCGATGAGAAGATGAAGTGTGAGGAGAATAAGCAAAGGCCATTTGAGATGAGGAACAAACTAATAGTTTGACCGCAGAGAAAATGGCTCTAATGACTTGTTGGTTCCTTTTGAGAAACCCATCAGAGACTGACTTTAACTGCTGCGCTCTCTGTAATGAGCTCGAGGTTTCTTTACAGGTCGTAACGCCCCGCGGCAACAGAAAATACAACTTTATTCTTGATTGTAAATGTGCTTTAAACTGAAATAAAATGGCTTCTGGAGTGGTAACTGGAGTTGGAAACAATCAACAAAAAGAAGAATCTGGACATGGTTATGGTTCTGTCCAGTGCAACAGTGAGCTGGAGATAAGTGACTTCACTGTTAGTGAAGGATAGAACAAATATTTTATTAAATCTGAAATGATCAGAATGTTCTGAACAGGTTTTAGACTGATTTAATCAGGTTTTAGTTGAATTTGAACAGGTTTAAGTTGGATTTGAACTGGTTTAAGTTGGATTTGAACTGGTTTAAGTTGGATTTGAACTAGTTTTGATTAGGTTTGAACTGGTTTAAGTTGGGTTTGAACAGGTTTTAGTTGGGTTTGAACTGGTTTTGCTTGGATTTGAACAGGTTTAAGTTGGATTTGAACTAGTTTTGGTTGGATTTGAACTGGTTTTGGTTGGATTTGAACAGGTTTTGGTTGGATTTGAGCAGGTTTTGGTTGGGTTTGAGCAGGTTTTGGTTGGATTTGAACAGGTTTTGGTTGGATTTGAGCAGGTTTTGGTTGGATTTGAAAAGGTTTTGGTTGGGTTTGAACTGGTTTAAGTTGGGTTTGAGCAGGTTCTGGTTGAGTTTGAACAGGTTTTGATTGGGATTGAACAGGTTTTGGTTGAGTTTGAACTGGTTTTGGTTGAGTTTGAACTGGTTTAAGTTGGGTTTGAACTGGTTTTGGTTGGGTTTGAACAGGTTTTGGTTGTGTTTGAACTGGTTTAAGTTGGGTTTGAACTGGTTTTGGTTGGGTTTGAACAGGTTTTGGTTGGGTTTGAGCAGGTTTTTGTTGGATTTGAAAAGGTTTTGGTTGGGTTTGAACAGGTTTAAGTTGGGTTTGAACTGGTTTAAGTTGGGTTTGAACTGGTTTAAGTTGGGTTTGAACTGGTTTTGGTTGGGTTTGAACTTGTTTAAGTTGGGTTTGAACTGGTTTTGGTTGGGTTTGAACAGATTTTAGTTGGACTTGAACAGGTTTTAGTTGGGTTTGAACTGGTTTTGGTTGGGTTTGAACAGGTTTAAGTTGGATTTGAACTAGTTTTGGTTGGGTTTGAACTAGTTTTGATTGGGTTTGAACATGATTTAGTTGGGTTGAGCAGGTTTAAGTTGGGTTTGAACAGGTTTTAGTTTGGTTTGAGCAGGGTTTAGTTGGTTTTGAACAGGTTTTGGTTGGGTTTGAACTGGTTTTGCTTGGATTTGAACAGGTTTTGGTTGGGTTTGAACAGGTTTAAGTTTAATTTGAAACAGGTTTTGGTTGGGTTTAAACAGGTTTTTGACAAAGTATTGTAGAAAATGCGCTCTACAGATAAACCCATTCCTCCTCACACTTTCAGTCACTCACCTTCATCCTCCTGGACTCGATGCGGGATTTGTAGCAGAACTCGACCAGGGCCACGAGCATGGCCAGGCCAAGTCCTCCGATCAGGATGTAGAAGACTCCGGCTACGTTACTCAAACTGAGAGCGCTGGTCTTATCCTGTCAGCGCAGACACGAGAGAAGTCAGGGACAACTTTTCAACACATCTCTCAGATCTTCACATGAATTCACACTAGATCTATTCAATTTAGCTGAAAATATTATAATCTTTTCTAATTGTTAATATATCAAAGGCTGTAAATATTAAGCAAACGGTAAAATTAAAGTTTAAATAGCCTGGCCAACTGTCTTACAAAAAATGATATACAAAGAATAAGTCTCTGTGGGTTTGAGCAGGACTTCCAGGAGCAGTACAAAAGGTTTTAACTGGTTCAGAACAGGTTTTATTTGGATTTCAACATTCTTCAGTTGGATTTGAACAGGATTTAGGTGGATTTGAACAAGTTCTAGATGGTTTTGAAATGGTTTTAGATGCATCTGAAGAAATCCACTTAAGATCCTTGGAATTGTTGTAAAAGGAACAGGCTAACATCACATCAGAGCCTTTAGCAAATAAATAGTCACATGCAAACTCGTGCAAATAATGTATAAAAACTTCACTGGAGCTCAGCGCGTTTGTCAAATAAACTGGTCTAATGTTTCATTTCATTTGACTGCGTTTTTTTTTTTAGGAAAATCAGATATTTTGCTGAATCTAAAAACATCGAACTGAAGGCTCCCTTAAGAACGTCTCGGGGGTTTGGGTTTGTCTTGTTGTTTTGCAGTGGGCCTCGTCAGACTCTAACCGTGACGTGCACAGACCTGAAGGGCTCAGGGGAAGGCTGTGAAATCAGACTCAGGAGGCTTTTCTCTCCAAAAGCTCACGTAAACCTCACAATTACACTTTCTTTTAAAAACACTTTTAAATTGGTCACTTTCTAGTCAATTGTGAGTTTATTATTAAGACCTTCCTTTTACGATCAGTTATGAGTAAATAATAAAAGGCATTACTCTCCAACAACATTAACTCCATTTGCCACAAGTCCAGGCAACAGGTAATGCCAGAGGCTATTATGAGTTAAAGAGTTTGTGTATATGAAAAGTAAATTCATTCAAAACACACAATCTAGTCTGTCATGTAAAACAATTTAAGTTTAAGTTTGAGACACTTAACCCTTGCCTCCAGTGGTGTTCCAGCTGTTACACTGGTGAATGGAGCCTTATGTAGGTCGCTTTGAATGAAAGCGTCTGCTAAATGAACAAATGTAAATGTAAGTTGTTCTTTTTAATTGATTTAGTTTTGTTTTTTGCTCTTAAGCATGAGGCACGACTGTCACAACTGTCAGCGAGCAGCCTCAGACCACAGACGAGCGCAGGAAAATAGATTTGTAGATTTTGTACAAATGTGACTTTTTACATTTAGAGTGGAGCATGAAAAGCTCAAAGGTTCAAACTTCCCTAAAGCACACACAGCCGGTCGAGTTTCAAACATGACCTGAAAAATGGGAGAAAATATATTTTCTTTGTCTTTTGCACGTCTTAATTCATGTTGTTATTTTAACCCTGTATAACTTTCCTCTACATTTTTTGGGATGTGTAGGAACCCTGAGAGCCCGAGGCATCCAGGATAAGTGATTAAAACTCAATGTAAAAAGTGAGATTTAGTGCAGCGTCAGGGGTTTGTCAGTCGGTCTGTGGCTGCTCTCGCTGACGGTGCTGACCACATTATTCTGGAGAACATCAGGCAGACTCAGCAGAAGAAACCACTGAAGAAATCTGATTCCACTGATCTGGAGACATGAGGAAAACGCCTTATCTCCACAGCGTCTGTTCCTTCAGAAAGGGCTCCAGTCTGACACATTTTTAAAACCAAATTTGCATAAATCGGACAAAAAACTCAGTGAGAGCAAAGGATAATTACTTTTTTTGAAAAAGGGATAATTACAATAATGTTTTTTTTCTGAGAGATGTGTTTTTTGTTGGAGTTTGCCTCGGCTCTCCAGAGCAGTCGGCAATGTTACACTCTGAAAACAAAAAGTGCTGCTATAGACTGAAATAAAAACCTGTCAAGCATGTGTCAGCTGTTTGCACTGATGTAAGCAGCTGAAATGAATGTCAAAAATGACAAGAAAATAAATGTTTCATGTGTTTACGTTTCCTGTGAACACTGGAAACATGGCAGACTATTGCAACTGAAGCATAATAAGGTATAAGTTCTATTTAGACTGTGGTGTTATGTATATTGTAATGTACAGGGACAGCAGTTGAACATGAACTCTGTGTAGCACAGGTTTTGTCTTGACTGCACTGTCCCTGTCAAATAAATCTAAGTCAAAGGAAGTGCTGTTACTGCTTCAGTGAATGTAATCGGTTGGTGGAGTCTTTCTACTCATTTCCTCTTTTTTGTTAATATTCCTTCATTGTTGATGTGCCCTGACGTCCTGTGGGATACTTTGTCCATGCACAGGTAACCCTTTCACGAGGCGTGTGTTTCCTCTGCTGCTGGACCAGAAGAGGTCAGCTACATAACCTGACTTCATTAAAGTACAACAAAAGTCCTGTCTCTATTTGAAATGTAAAATAAATCCTGTTATTAAAAATATTTTCTACCTGAATTAAGTTTCTCCAGAGTCACATAGAGTCGACTCTAAACTCTGAGGAAAACCCTGATTCAGATTTTAACTCTGAGTTTTTTCAGCTGCAGGAAACAGGGCCAACGTCCACACCATGTAAAGCATCTGTGTCCACAAACATCCTTTTGGTTTTCAGAGTGTATCTGCTTTGGTGTTGTGATTGTGTTTGTGGGACAGTGTGTGTGTGTGGGACAGAGTGTGTGTGTGTGGGACAGTGTGTTTGTGGGACAGTGTGTTTGTGGGACGATGTGTTTGTGTGGGACAGAGTGTGTGTGTGTGGGACAGAGTGTGTGTGTGGGACAGTGTGTTTGTGTGGGACAGCGTGTGTGTGTGTGGGACAGTGTGTGTGTGTGGGACAGAGTGTGTGTGTATGGGACAGTGTGTTTGTGGGACAGAGTGTGTGATTGTGTTTGTGGGACAGAGTGTGTGTGTGTGGGACAGAGTGTGTGTGTGTGGGACAGAGTGTGTGATTGTGTTTGTGGGACAGAGTGTGTGTGTGTGGGACAGAGTGTGTGTGTGTGGGACAGAGTGTGTGATTGTGTTTGTGGGACAGTGTGTGTGTGTGGGACAGAGTGTGTGTGTGTGGGACAGTGTGTGTGGGACAGTGTGTTTGTGTGTGTGGGACAGTGTGTGTGTGTGGGACAGTGTGTGTGTGGGACAGTGTGTGTTTGTGGGACAGTGTGTGTTTATGGGACAGTGTGTTTGTGGGACAGTGTTTGTGTGTGGGACAGAGTGTGTGTGTGTGTGTGGGACAGTATGTGTGTGTGTGTGTGTGTGTGTGTGTGTGTGTGTGTGTGTGTGTGTGTGTGTGTGTGTGTGTGTGTGGGACAGTGTGTGTGATTGTGTTTGTGGGACAGTGTGTGTGTGTGTGTGTGTGTGTGTGGGACAGTGTGTGTGTGTGTGTGGGACAGAGTGTGTGTGTGTGTGGGACAGTGTGTGTGATTGTGTTTGTGGGACAGTGTGTGTGTGTGTGTGTGGGACAGTGTGTGTGTGTGTGTGTGTGTGGGACAGTGTGTGTTTGTGTGGAACAGAGTGTGTTTGTGTGTGTGGGACAGTGTGTGTGTGTGGGACAGTGTGTGTGTGGGACAGTGTGTGTTTGTGGGACAGTGTGTGTTTATGGGACAGTGTGTTTGTGGGACAGAGTGTGTGTGTGTGTGTGTGTGTGTGTGTGTGTGTGTGTGTGTGTGTATGTGTGTGTGTGTGTGGGACAGTGTGTGTGATTGTGTTTGTGGGACAGTGTGTGTGTGTGTGTGTGGGACAGAGTGTGTGTGTGTGTGTGTGGGACAGAGTGTGTGTGTGTGTGTGTGGGACAGTGTGTGTGATTGTGTTTGTGGGACAGTGTGTGTGTGTGTGTGGGACAGAGTGTGTGTGTGTGTGGGACAGAGAGTGTGTGTGTGTGTGTGTGTGGGACAGTGTGTGTGTGTGGGACAGAGTGTGTGTGTGTGTGTGGGACAGTGTGTGTGTGTGTGGGACAGTGTGTGTTTGTGTCGGAGAGAGAGTGTGTGTGTGTGTGTGTGTGTGTGGGACAGAGTGTGTGTGTGTGGGACAGTGTGTGTTTGTGTCGGAGAGAGAGTGTGTGTGTGTGTGTGTGTGTGTGTGTGTGTGTGTGTGTGTGGGACAGTGTGTGTGTGTGTGTGTGTGTGTGTGTGGGACAGAGTGTGTGTGTGGGACAGTGTATGTGTGTGGGGGGGACAGTGTGTGTGTGTGGGACAGTGTGTGTGTGTGGGACAGTGTGTGTGTGTGGGACAGTGTGTGTGTGTGTGGGACAGTGTGTGTGTGTGTGTGTGTGGGACAGTGTGTGTTTGTGGGACAGTGTGTGTGTTTATGGGACAGTGTGTGTTTGTGGGACAGTGTGTGTGTGTGGGACAGTGTGTGTTTGTGGGACAGTGTGTGTGTTTATGGGACAGTGTGTGTTTGCAGGACAGTGTGTTTATGGGACAGTGTGTGTGTGTGGGACAGTGTGTGTGTGTGGGACAGTGTGTGTGTGTGTGGGACAGTGTGTGTGTGTGTGGGACAGTGTGTGTGTGTGGGACAGTGTGTGTGTGTGTGTGGGACAGTGTGTGTTTGTGGGACAGTGTGTGTGTGTGTGTGGGACAGTGTGTGTTTGTGGGACAGTGTGTGTGTTTATGGGACAGTGTGTGTTTGTGGGACAGAGTGTGTGTGTGTGTGTGTGTGTGTGTGTGTGTGGGACAGTGTGTGTGTGTGGGACAGTGTGTGTGTGTGTGTGTGGGACAGTGTGTGTTTGTGGGACAGTGTGTGTGTGTGTGTGGACAGTGTGTGTGTGTGTGGGACAGTGTGTGTTTGTGGGACAGTGTGTGTGTGTGTGGGACAGTGTGTGTTTGTGGGACAGTGTGTGTGTTTATGGGACAGTGTGTGTTTGCAGGACAGTGTGTTTATGGGACAGTGTGTGTTTGCGGGACAGTGTGTGTGGGGAGTGCACCATTGGGACCAGATGAGTGTCCTGGAGAACTGACCTTTCTGCCGGAGTCCTTGTGTCCACACTCTCCCTTGCCATACCACCACTTGTTTTTCAACTTGTCTAAGATGGCTTGTTCATTGAGCTTCAGAACTGCTAGGTTTACTGGGATTCTTCAAACGTGGGGGAAGGGAAAGGGGGTGGGGTAGGGAATAACATAAATAACATTATGCATCGTTATGTTATCTTATGTTATTGTAGAGCTGCGGAGGCTAAGGCGGCAGCAGCAGCAGCAACAACTTCAGCAAAACTGACATTAGCAGAAACAGATATTGTACGAAACACCTTAGAACAGAAAACATACATAAAACAAGCACAAACACATAAAAAGTCTTATTAAAATGTCATAAAGTGATATGCGTTAATACTCCATCTAGCTCAGTGTTAACCTGACTCCCTACATGCGAGATGTGTATTACTATATCACTTTGGGCAACCGGCAAGAGGTGGAAACACTCCGGGACCTTTGAGCCAAACGCTCCTACACGAGAAACAAACTCTTTTGGGTTTAGGAAAGGCTTTAAGATCTGCTTTGATTCAGCAGAGAGAAGGTTATTTCTGAAAGTTTAGTCAGTCATAGGGGTGTTTTACTCAAACAAAAGACAAATGTCCTGACATGGATGAAGAAACAGTCAGAAGATGCTACAAAGCTATTGTAAAGCTATTGTGTAATAACAGAGGCAAGTCAAGGCAATACTGACCTGTTTATTTGACATGTGTTATATATTGATAATAAAGCCTCTTTTATGCTCCTTTGTTATTTTCGTGTAAAATTCTACAAACAAAGACTAGTTTCCCCTTGGGGACCAATAAAGTCTATCCATCTATCAAAAAGAGGTCTCAGTGTGTCCCAAAAAAGAAAAGAAAAAAACAAACCTGTGCAGCTTTTTGGCAGCACCTGGTGATCTGTAAATATGAATAAAAACCACACGAGCTCTTTCCACACCTGGAACAATCTGACACAATGTAGAAAACAAACGTAAAATCAAAGCCTTCTCAAAGCTTATACCTCATGTGACTCATCGTCTGTGTTAAGACCTCCTGCCGTGGGCTAAACGCAGGAGTCCAAACCCTGATGGAGTTACACACATTTTTAAAAATCCAACATGTGTCAGTGTTATAGAGTATGTCATCAGACTTTGGACTAACTTTCACTGATAAAAACACGTCAACTTATTTGGCTGAACCAGAACACAAACCATGAACCTCTTGCACAGTCCTGGACCTGGGTCTGGCACTCTTTGTTATGCAGCTATTTCAACAGTTCATATGTAAAAAATAATGTTCTGTGTATTTATTTCCATTAATAATTATATTCTATTGTAGCCCTGTAATTGTCCAGGGGCTATTTGCCTTATGCCCAAAGCAGTCGGGATAGGCTCCTGACCAGGAAAGAATAACCAGTGAAAAACTGAAACTGTAGAAAACTGAAAAACTTTAGAATTGATCAAAATAAACTGTGTAAAAAGTGTAAAATACCCTTATGAACTTTACGTCCAAATTGGGGTCACTGGACCTGAGGACGACCAAAGTGCCGTCGGGAGTGTTTCGTGTCGAGGTGCGGTTGCCGGTTGCCCTGTGTTGCCATTTCCTGCCGTTACCCGGTCACGGTGCTCTGACCTTGGAGTCCCCTCCCCCGGTGCCGCACTCTCCCTTGCCATACCACCATCTGTTTTTCAATGTGTCCAACAGGCCCTGCTCGTTCAGTTTTAACACTGCCAAGTTAACAGGGTTTCTATGGAGACGATAGCAACAGATAATACATTTTACATTAAACCCACTGATGGCATCATGTGGTATTAGTATCATTATAAATGGATGGGGTCCCTGCTGGATGTCACTGTTTTTCAACCCAGTCCCTAAAATAATGTTCACCATCATTTAAAACCTCGCACATGGAAGTCACATGGAGGTCGGAAGCAGTGAACAAGTGTCATGTTGACATTTTCACATACGCGGTTTGACAAAAGATGAAATATTTAGTATCATGAGGCGTTCCCAGGCAAGTCAAGAGACATAGTCCCAGAACAGGGGTCGTCCAGAAGGCATCTGGAACAGATGACCGAGCCTCAGCTGCTCCTCTTGATGTGGAGGAGCGGTGGCTCTACTCTGAGCTCTTCCCGAGTGAGCGAGCTCCTAACCCTCACCCTGAAGGAGCACCCCACCACCCTGCGGAGAAAGCACCTGTATCTAGGATCTCATCCTTTCGTTCATGACCCAAAGCTCATAATCAATAACCTTTAATAATGAGCTGTGGCTCCTCCTTCACCAGAACAGACCGGAACATCAACTGCATCACTGCAGAAGCTGCACCGATCCATCCCTCAGTCTCACGCTCCATCCTTCAGTCTCACGCTCCATCCTTCAGTCTCACGCTCCATCCTTCAGTCTCACGCTCCATCCTTCAGTCTCACGCTCCATCCTTCCCTCAGTCTCACGCTCCATCCTTCAGTCTCACGCTCCATCCTTCAGTCTCACGCTCCATCCTTCAGTCTCACGCTCCATCCTTCAGTCTCACGCTCCATCCTTCAGTCTCACGCTCCATCCCTCAGTCTCAAGCTCCATCCTTCAGTCTCACGCTCCATCCTTCAGTCTCACGCTCCATCCTTCAGTCTCACGCTCCATCCCTCAGTCTCACGCTCCATCCCTCAGTCTCACGCTCCATCCTTCCCTCAGTCTCACGCTCCATCCTTCAGTCTCACGCTCCATCCTTCAGGCTCACGCTCCATCCTTCAGTCTCACGCTCCATCCTTCAGTCTCACGATCCATCCTTCAGTCTCACGCTCCATCCTTCAGTCTCATGCTCCATCCTTCCCTCAGTCTCACGCTCCATCCTTCAGTCTCACGCTCCATCCTTCAGTCTCACGCTCCATCCTTCAGTCTCACGCTCCATCCTTCCCTCAGTCTCACGCTCCATCCTCAGTCTCACGCTCCATCCCTCAGTCTCACGCTCCATCCTTCAGTCTCACGCTCCATCCTTCAGTCTCACGCTCCATCCCTCAGTCTCACGCTCCATCCTTCAGTCTCACGCTCCATCCTTCAGTCTCACGCTCCATCCTTCAGTCTCACGCTCCATCCTTCAGTCTCATGCTCCATCCTTCCTTCAGTCTCACGCTCCATCCTTCAGTCTCACGCTCCATCCTTCCCTCAGTCTCACGCTCCATCCCTCAGTCTCACGCTCCATCCTTCAGTCTCATGCTCCATCCCTCAGTCTCACGCTCCATCCCTCAGTCTCACGCTCCATCCTTCCTTCAGTCTCATGCTCCATCCTTCAGTCTCACGCTCCATCCCTCAGTCTCACGCTCCATCCCTCAGTCTCACGCTCCATCCCTCAGTCTCACGCTCCATCCCTCAGTCTCACGCTCCATCCTTCAGTCTCACGCTCCATCCTTCAGGCTCACGCTCCATCCTTCCCTCAGTCTCACGCTCCATCCCTCAGTCTCATGCTCCATCCTTCAGTCTCACGCTCCATCCTTCAGTCTCACGCTCCATCCTTCAGTCTCACGCTCCATCCTTCAGTCTCACGCTCCATCCCTCAGTCTCACGCTCCATCCTTCCCTCAGTCTCACGCTCCATCCCTCAGTCTCATGCTCCATCCCTCAGTCTCACGCTCCATCCTTCAGTCTCACGCTCCATCCTTCAGTCTCACGCTCCATCCCTCAGTCTCACGCTCCATCCTTCAGTCTCACGCTCCATCCCTCAGTCTCACGCTCCATCCTTCAGTCTCACGCTCCATCCTTCAGTCTCATGCTCCATCCTTCAGTCTCACGCTCCATCCTTCCCTCAGTCTCACGCTCCATCCTTCAGTCTCATGCTCCATCCTTCAGTCTCACGCTCCATCCTTCAGTCTCACGCTCCATCCCTCAGTCTCATGCTCCATCCTTCAGTCTCACGCTCCATCCCTCAGTCTCACGCTCCATCCTTCAGTCTCACGCTCCATCCTTCAGTCTCATGCTCCATCCTTCAGTCTCACGCTCCATCCTTCAGTCTCACGCTCCATCCCTCAGTCTCACGCTCCATCCCTCAGTCTCATGCTCCATCCTTCCCTCAGTCTCACGCTCCATCCTTCAGTCTCACGCTCCATCCTTCAGTCTCACGCTCCATCCTTCAGTCTCACGCTCCATCCTTCAGTCTCATGCTCCATCCTTCAGTCTCACGCTCCATCCTTCAGTCTCACGCTCCATCCCTCAGTCTCACGCTCCATCCTTCAGTCTCACGCTCCATCCTTCAGTCTCACGCTCCATCCCTCAGTCTCATGCTCCATCCTTCAGTCTCACGCTCCATCCCTCAGTCTCACGCTCCATCCTTCAGTCTCACGCTCCATCCCTCAGTCTCACGCTCCATCCTTCCCTCAGTCTCACGCTCCATCCTTCAGTCTCACGCTCCATCCCTCAGTCTCACGCTCCATCCTTCCCTCAGTCTCATGCTCCATCCTTCAGTCTCACGCTCCATCCTTCAGTCTCACGCTCCATCCTTCAGTCTCACGCTCCATCCTTCAGTCTCACGCTCCATCCTTCAGTCTCACGCTCCATCCCTCAGTCTCACGCTCCATCCCTCAGTCTCACGCTCCATCCCTCAGTCTCACGCTCCATCCTTCAGTCTCACGCTCCATCCTTCCCTCAGTCTCACGCTCCATCCTTCAGTCTCATGCTCCATCCTTCAGTCTCACGCTCCATCCTTCAGTCTCACGCTCCATCCCTCAGTCTCACGCTCCATCCCTCAGTCTCATGCTCCATCCTTCCCTCAGTCTCACGCTCCATCCTTCAGTCTCACGCTCCATCCTTCAGTCTCACGCTCCATCCTTCAGTCTCACGCTCCATCCTTCAGTCTCATGCTCCATCCTTCAGTCTCACGCTCCATCCTTCAGTCTCACGCTCCATCCCTCAGTCTCACGCTCCATCCCTCAGTCTCACGCTCCATCCCTCAGTCTCACGCTCCATCCTTCAGTCTCACGCGCTATCCTTCCCTCAGTCTCACGCTCCATCCTTCAGTCTCATGCTCCATCCTTCAGTCTCACGCTCCATCCTTCAGTCTCACGCTCCATCCTTCAGTCTCACGCTCCATCCTTCCCTCAGTCTCACGCTCCATCCCTCAGTCTCACGCTCCATCCTTCAGTCTCACGCTCCATCCCTCAGTCTCACGCTCCATCCTTCAGTCTCACGCTCCATCCTTCAGTCTCACGCTCCATCCTTCCCTCAGTCTCACGCTCCATCCTTCAGTCTCACGCTCCATCCTTCAGTCTCATGCTCCATCCTTCAGTCTCACGCTCCATCCTTCCCTCAGTCTCATGCTCCATCCTTCAGTCTCACGCTCCATCCTTCAGTCTCATGCTCCATCCTTCCCTCAGTCTCACGCTCCATCCTTCAGTCTCACGCTCCATCCTTCAGTCTCACGCTCCATCCCTCAGTCTCACGCTCCATCCTTCCCTCAGTCTCACGCTCCATCCTTCAGTCTCACGCTCCATCCTTCAGTCTCACGCTCCATCCTTCAGTCTCACGCTCCATCCTTCCTTCAGTCTCATGCTCCATCCTTCAGTCTCATGCTCCATCCTTCAGTCTCATGCTCCATCCTTCCCTCAGTCTCACGCTCCATCCCTCAGTCTCACGCTCCATCCTTCAGTCTCACGCTCCATCCTTCAGTCTCACGCTCCATCCTTCCCTCAGTCTCACGCTCCATCCTTCAGTCTCACGCTCCATCCTTCAGTCTCACGCTCCATCCTTCAGTCTCACGCTCCATCCCTCAGTCTCACGCTCCATCCTTCCCTCAGTCTCACGCTCCATCCTTCAGTCTCACAGGACAGGCAGTAGCTCAGTGGGTAGAACAGTTGTCTTTCAACCGGAAGGTAGGCGGTTCGATTCTCACTCTCCCCACAGTTCATACTGTAGTTGTGTCCTTGGGCAAGACACTTAACCCACCTCCAGTGGCTGTAACTCTGGTAATTACTGTAGAACAATGTAAGTCTCTTTGGATAAAAGCGTCAGATGAATGAATAAATGTAAATGTAGGAGAACATCATCTGCTAATGTCAACATCACCAAGCTCCTGCGCCGGTCGTACAGGGACCGGACAGCCCTGAGCAGAGAACCCAACAGTGGTGGTCAGAACTGTACATTTTACTTTATTTTTCATTATATGTATTTGCAATTATAAATGTCAAACGAATGACATTAATTTGACCATAAAGTGTCTTTATGTTCATGTTAGCTCGGTCCGTCTCAGTAAAGCGACTGTTCAGGACATGTACAGAACCTGTCGGAGGAGAGTCTGAGAATAAAATAACCCTGGTTACGTCCGGGTTGAATGTGTGAAAAGGGCTTTGAGACTATGGTGTTAGCGTATTTCTAAAATCCTTTACCTCTACATTTTCTTTGAAGACACACTTATGTTTTTGTTTTCAGAACTGATTTTTAATTTGTCAAGCATCAGATGTGAAAAAGACAACATGACACAAAAGAAACACTGCTCTCTTTCATTCCTTATTTTGTTCCAATCAGTGGAATTATGTGTTCTCCAGGCTCCCTCCCACTTTTACCAAACCTTGAAAAAACAGCTAAATGAATGGCTAATACTGTTAACATGTTCAGTATTGCTGTGTTTTTTTTTTCTCACAAAGAAATGAATAAAAAGAATGTAGAAGAAAATGTGCTTGCAGTTACAAAACAACAGGTTCTTTTGCATTTTGAGGAATAATTAAAATTGGTATAAATATTCTTCATACAATTGCAAAAAAAGTAAAGTAAATAAGTTTAAGCTACAAACTAAAA
The DNA here is from genome assembly GCA_024349245.1 of Neodontobutis hainanensis. Lineage (NCBI taxonomy): Eukaryota > Metazoa > Chordata > Actinopteri > Gobiiformes > Odontobutidae > Neodontobutis > Neodontobutis hainanensis. Next base: position 24,255 of record JALDNG010000285.1, read on the forward strand.
CCTAAACCAGCTAAATGTCGTCATAGCCTCAGTCTTACACTGTTATAAATGTTAATTTAATATATTTTGTAAAATGCTAAGCTAAAGCAACAGTAAAAGCTCATTTACACAGAACATATTATGGACCTGTAGCTTAACTAACTCTGATACTAACTTTTTGATATTTAGAAGTACAAATGAAGGCAAACATTATTTCAATCAGGTTTGGGTCGAAAACAGCCATTAACCTCAACTTATCCATCAGCTGATAAATAAAGGAGGAACATTTGTAGAAAGGCCTTATAAAGTGGTTCTATTGCAGTATATGAGTCTGTTCTTCCTTCTTTATGTAGCAGTGATGATCAGAGCTAGAGGAGCTGAGTGCAATGTTTCTGTGGCAAAAACATGAAACCAGTGACAAGACACGAGAAAATGTTCACTTAATACATGACAGTAATGTGAAGAGTTTGGTTCTCAGGACTAAGAATACTTTTCTGCCCAAAGAAGTTTCAGAGAAGAATGGAAAAGTAACGAGCTGTGGTTAAATGGACAATAGGACAGTTCCTGAAGCCGGTCATTCTTCTTCTGATAACGGACCGGTCTGCTCTCATAAACCTGGACAAAGAATTCATTTAAGTTTTTTAGTGTGCGCTACTTAAACATTTCGATCCATTACCTTTGTGTTGTACTCAGAATGTTAAGTAGACATCATGTGGATTTGAGTTTGTGAAAATGTTAAGTTTACTGCCCTCAGGTTTTCATTTTCCATTATAACTTCTTTTAGGGCAACCACTCCAAGTAAACTGAACGTATCTGTAACACACCTGTGATCAAATATAAGTGAAAACTGTCCCTGGATTTAAGTTGAAACAGGGTTTACCTTCATTCAATTTAAATACAATATAAAGAACCAAAGTTTCAAAGTGTCTTGACTTTTTAAAAAAGGTTTAAAGTTCACTCAACACTTGGCAAAACATTAAATATTGAATTTGTGATATATTGTGCAAAGTTATAATAATAATAATAATAATAATAATAATAATAATAATAATAATAACAATTATTATTATTATTATTATTATTATTATACTAATAATTCAATTTTATTATAATTTTTATAATTATCATTATTAGTGTTATTAAAATCATATTCTTATATGTTATAATAATAATAACAATTTTATTTTATTATTATTATTATTATTATTATTATTATTATTATTATTATTATTATTATTATTATTATTATTATTATTATTATTATTATATAGCCATATTTGTTGAAGTTTACCTGCTGCACCACTAGACTCTGAAGGTGATATTTTTAGATATAACTTCATAAGCCTTACGTTGTCGGTGCAGAGCTATTGTCCACACAACCTCAGCTGGTAAAACTGTATCTATAGAGTTATACACAAAAACTCTCCAAATTACACAAAGACAACAGTATTTACAGCACAGACTTGAGCAGAAGCAGCAGCATGAAGCAGACGCTGGATGATTATATTAGTAACATTTATAAAGGCAATTAATGAGAGCAGCTCCAACACAGAGACTGAGCATGGACTCCAAGAGCAAACAGTGTAACGTCTGAAAACAAGAATAGGAAAAGTGCATTTTCCAAGACATTTATATGTAGCATTTTTAAAGAGTAAATTTTAATAAATGCACTTTTAGCTCAAGTATGATTAAGTACCTTCTAAAACATTAGATGGAGTCTTGCTCTGTCTCGTGTCGGCGGCATAATTAAGCTAAAGTACAAAGAACCATCGAATGGCCAGAGCGCTGAGAAAAGAAGAGTAAAGTTTTCTAATGCAGCTGTCAGGTAAAACATAACTCAGCTTTTAACCTTCTTTAAGTACACTCTGAACCTGTCACACCTGAAAGGTGGTCACATTATATAATGAAAGCTCAGGTTCAGTCTTGTCCCAGTTTTGACTAAGTATCATCACCACAAAGTGAACCCGTCTGTTCTTGTGGCTATAATTCTGCAGGTTTAGTCTGGTGAGTTCATGTTTTACCTGAAAGCAGCATTGCCTTAGACAAGACAGATGAGAGAAAGAATGATGTTAACACAGGCTTTGGCAGCATTATTCTGGTGAAGAGCAAACAGGCATTCACAGTCAGATATCAGATAACAGGCCCAAAAGCATTCACAACCGAAGAACAGATACAACAGACAGACAGACAAAGAGACACGACACAAGAGAGAAAGACAGGACAGACAGGAAACAGATTAACAGACTGACAGACAAACACTGACAGGACAGTCTCACAAACAACAGAGAGAACAGCATCTGTGGACCAAACATATTCACAGCACTTTTTGTATTCCCACTTGGACAGGACAGTTGGGTTTAGTCTGTTCATATTTGAAATGCACTGGGTTTTCTTCAGTTGTTTCCAGAGGTGGGTAGAGTACATTTATTAAAAGACATTTGACACGTCTAAATGAGACACCTGTATTGACTTTAAGTCTCTCATAGATTTCAAAAGTGACATATTCAAAGATATCAGCATAAAACTTTTACAATAAAACTCCTTTCTTAATTGAGCTCTTTTCTTGACAGCTTTATGGAAAAACTAAACAAAAAGGTTTTTAGTTTGCCAAATCGATAAAATAAATGTGAAGTCCGGTTTGTCTACACACATCAGCAGCCGTAACGTCACATTCTTAAATCTCCCTTCTTCTCCTCTACACATCTTTGCTGCATCCATTTTCAAATCCTCACTTGGGAAGACTTCTATATTTCTTTTTTTATCTGCTTTGCAGCGTGAAAACTTTATGGTTATGGAAGCACTGAGATGCAAAAGAAGCGTGTCTAATGCAGACAATTAGCAACAGTACGCAGTGGTTAAACACAATATAAAAAGGGGAACAACATGAAGTTTAAGATTTTGTGTTTTCGCTCTCTCGTTCAACTTTTACAGTCAGTCACTTTCCATTTACTTCCATCAAAAAAAAGTGTGTGTGTTTTTAAAAGTTTCAGGTTTAAAATAAGGATGCTTAAAGTGTAATTAATTATCTGAGATATTTACATGGAAACACACAAAACCTGCCTGAGTCTGTGATGAAGACCTGCTCCAAATGCTTGAAGTGGAAGAAGAGCTGAGGGTGTGACGCTGGGGTAAAAGAGCCATGGAGACTAGTTCACTGCAGCTGAGCTTCTGCAGCTCACTCAGGTCCGGCAGGAATTATCTACGCTCTAATTCAAAGTGACTGAGTGCTCGCGTGGCGTTATCACTGAATATGTTAAAATACAGTTTAGCTCACTACTTTGCCTTTGCCTCTACCCACCTCTGCTTGCCCTCGTCTAAAACACACAACATATAAACACACAGACCGGGTCCATGAGGTCCCGTACCTGAGAGGAGATCCTTTGGGCGTGGCCACTCCGTAGCCTTTGGAGTCCAGGTTTCCTCCCACTTTCATGGTGTCGCAGGGCTTCCTCTGCTCGATGTACTCGTTCATGGCGGACTCCAGCAGGTAGGCGTACTTCCCTTTGGACTTCCTCACACGGAGCACGCCCTCATCGGTGTTTGTGACGAACACGGACGGATCGGCGCTCCGCATGTACGACCACATCTTCTCAAAAACCGCAATCTTCGACCGCTGATAAAGAAGTGAGAGACGTTAAGTGTGAGTGATGGATGTTCTGCACAACCAGCTTCTGCATCTGGATTAAGAGTAGAATGTTCTTCCGGTCGAATAATAGTTCTAACAAATAATAATGAATATATGACAGTAATGTGTATAACTCTAATTATCATTTTTCACATACAACAATCTAAGTGAACATGTCTTTCTTTTTAAATTAAAGTGACTGTGATTCCAGACTCAAACTTTTGGATCTAAACAGCCTGCGTTTAGCTGAACTAAGAAAAGAAGTCCCTGACCCTGAAGAACTCTTTGGTGGAGCCCCCGTCCAGCGTCCCGTAGGTGATCTCCGTCTGTTTGGCCAAATCCTCGGCGCCCTCTATGGGTGAGACCATCCTCTCCACAGTGAGGAAGGCTGCCAGGTTGGCCGTATACGACGAGATGATGATGAGGGTAAAAAACCACCACACGCCGCCCACGATCCGCCCCGAGAGCGACCTGGAACCAAGAAAACTGAGAGGATTAACTCAAAGAATTAATTAAATTTTTTTCTGTTTATTGGTCTTGGTTTATTTAAATGTACATGTCAATAAAAAAGCTCCAATGAAGTCAGCATTTATTTCTGTGTTTTTCTGCATAAATCTCTTTAATCTCTTTTTTTTTGTGTTGGTATTTTTGGGCGGCAGTAGCTCAGTGGGTAGAGTGGTCGTTCTTCAACCGGAAGGTAGGCGGTTCGATTCCCACTCTCCCCACAGTTCATACTGTTGTTGTGTCCTTGGGCAAGACACTTAACCCACCTTGCCTCCAGTGGCTGTAACACTGATAATTACTGTAGAACAATGTAAGTCTCTTTGGATAAAAGCGTCAGATAAATGAATAAATGTAAATGTAATTCACCTGGTGTCAGATAAAAAAACATGTTTTCAAAATGAAGGGTTCAAATCCTGAAAATGAAAGAATAGTTGGTAGTTTTGAGCAAAACTAATGTAGTTAAAAAGATTTATGCAGAAAAAAGTTAAATAAATGTTGATACATGATGATTTTATTACAATCTTTTTATTTGCATGTGCATTAAAATAAACCAAGACTTTAAAATCAAAAACAAATGGCACAGAATCAAAAATAACAAATTGATTGTAACATTTCGAGAATGAAAAGGGGACTTGGTTATGTTCTGACCTTCTGGCAGTAAACAAACATAAATGGGACATGTTTGACAGAGTTCAGAGTAAAGTCATCTACAGCTCCATTTAAAGCCTCTGATGGTGTTCATCTTCTGTCAGTCAAATAAAAACATATTAGTGCGCTGACTTTGTCCAAATGATCTCTAAACTCACAGCTCGCAGCTCGTCTCTGTTCCAGCACGAACATTTATTCAAACTTATAAAACGTGAAATGCTCATGAATATAACTTTCTTCATTGGTGGAGATGATTTTCCACAGCCCTGCACGTTAACAGTCTCTGGTCTAAAACAGTTCTAGTCCCATTCAGCAGGAACCAGGCTGTTACTAAAGCGGTCCCGCTCGTGGCAGTGGGGTGTCATGTGTGTACAGCTCTAGTACAAACAGGTACAACAATACAAGAAGATGATTACTGGTCCACTGGTGTGTTGTCTGATGTTACTCCGAGGTTTTTGAAACTTAATCAACTTAGCGACTGTCAACTCTTTAGTATTTACAAGAATAATCCGAAAAGCAACTGAAGTAGAGCGAATATCCATAAATGACAGAAGTGAACAAATGCATTCCAGTTGTAAACATTTTATATTTTCCTGTGTGTGACAATAAACCTCTGACCTCTGATGGTGTCAGCTGTTTTAGACTGGGGCCATCGTGTGGTGAGCTGAGAGGCCCCCCCTGCAGCTAAACCCTCTCCTGTAGCATCCATACCTCACACAGCACGCAGCAGCACATTTAAATAAATCACATCAGAGCCCTATCAGAGCCCTATGCACTGTTGGCCCCCGCGGCAGGGAGCAGCCATGTTGGAAAGGTCACCTTGTGCAGTGACACAAACAGGACAGTAGGCTCTGGGCTTTACTTACATTAACTTCACTAAAATGTGAAGTGTTGCCAATGACAACACGAAGTTCCTAATTAGAGCTGCCCTTTAATTCTTGTTGCTTAGAAACTGGATGTGTTTAAAGTCGGAGAAATGAATGTATAGGTAAACATGATTTTTTCATTTGTTTTCTGCAAATATTTCACACAAGGTTAGCGAGCAGGCTCCACAGACTGCTGCTTCTGCAGAAAGAACGCATAAGGCTACTTCTTATTAAAGCTTAAAGCTTAACAACAAAACATCAGTCTGAATATATCTGCCCCCACCCCAGAGGGAACCCCCCACACACTCACATGAACACTGTAGGTGCCCACAGGCAGGTGTTTTTGTCGGTTTTACTCAGAAAGAGCATCACGTTTTACTCTGAATGCATTCTTTAACAAAGGCATGTCTTCTGTTTGGAATATCAGCCGTGATATTGAGCTGCAACTAAACCCATGTGTGTTTGTATAAATGTTGAAAAGCACATTATTAAGCAAAGACATAAAACTCTATGAAAAATAAATGGAACCAAAAAGCACATGTGCCTGTCTTCTAAACATGCTGGTTTTGTTTTTGTGCATTTACTGCTGCTTCTCGTAAAACTGAGCTGTCACATTCACATTCAACTACTATTAACTATTAAACTACATCTTTAAACAAAACCCTCTGGGTACCATTGATACCGGGTGTCCGTTTTGTTTCTCTTTGCAAAGATTAAACCTGTCTATTATTTGAAAATCATATACAGTCGTCCATCGCTCATTTAATCTTTAAAGTTAAATTCTCATAACAGAACAGCCACATGCCCCAATGAAAAGTTATAAAACAGAATGAAAAGGACATTTGTGCCATTGTCTGGTCACCTTTTGTTCTTTATTATCTACTCGAATAAGCATTTTTATAAGTGGTGTCTGGAGCTGAAGCCTCCTTCTTTCTGGAGTTGTTCTTCTCTTTTCTCGGTTTGGTTCAGTGTCACATGTTCCAATAAGTGTAGTTTCAAAATTAGAACAATAATCCCTGTCACCGAGAAGAAGGTGCACTTTAAACTGTTATTCCTCTGATGCCTACAGTTGTATTCCTTTATCTATTTATTTATTTATTCTTGTATTTATTGTCCTGCTGTGCTTTTTAAAAATTGAGTAATGTTCATAGTGTTGTCCTGTCTGCAGTGTTGATTGTGATTGAATGTATTTGTTTTCCGTCGGACAGCAGCCCAATAAAGGTTTTAATTTTTCCCTCATGTGTCCGTGAGCTCTGTGTTAGCTCGGTAAAAACACTGACTGTTTATGACAAAAAGGTCCAGTTGAAATAACCCTGCTAACATCTGGGGCTGAATGTGGGACAAGGGCTTTAGAAACACAACACTTTTTTCCTCCGTTGGCATTAATGTGACTAAAAGCAGCCCGCAGACCCAGGCCTGACATGAAGAGGCAGGGCTTTAAAGAGGATCTGTGGACTGTCTGGCACAGAAGAGAAACACCGGAACAGTGAGTGTTAATGTGCCTTTAATAAAATCCAGTTTACAGGCATTCTGTGTTCTTTATGTTTGATTTAAACGTATAAAATAAGATGTGTAAATGGTTAAATAATCATTTTAAAACAATTCTGGAGTGTTATTAGTGTTATTCTCCGACAGATCCCTGTCATTACAGCTTCATGAGTCTGCTTTTTGCTTCAGGGAATAATTACAACAGGGTTTAAAATAATGACTTCAAATGACACCATCGCAGAATAAAATTAACTATTTTTTATGTATGAATAATTAGATAAATGTGGACTGATATTATGAGTTCAATATCTTTCTTGGAAATGTAATTTGAACTTGTCTTTTTTCGTAACAACCAAGAAAACGTTTAAATCCCCACCAGTCAAACGTGACACAAAGAAACGGTGTGTGGCATCTGCCACTAAAGGGTTTAGACAAGAATATGCACTGGTCTGTTTGAAAAGAAGAATATTTTAATCATTACAGTCAAATATTGGTGTTATTTAAGTCTCACATTCAACAGGCTTTCTTGTTTTTTCGTTGCAAATTTGCCGTTTGAACCTCGGAGTAGTTCTTGTCATGAGCATTAACCTTATTTCCATATTCAGTGTTTCCATTTAATTAAAGAGAAACTTTTTAAAAGAGTTATTGGTCAGAGTTATTGGAGTAAATGCTACGATGCAGAAAACTAGCAGTGGCTTTATCCACATCTGTGTGTGCACCGAGCGGAGATCAGCCAAACGTTAGTCGCTTAGTTACTTTGTCTGCAGCAGCCCATAACGTTAATCCGATAAACCATGGTTTAATGATCCAGGCCGAGCTTAAGAGAAAAGAGCAGCTGTTTCAACACTAATCTAGTGTCAGAGCATTGTACTTTCACTTCCATTGAAATGACTTTGAAAATGTATGTGTAATTAACCCAGCTACAGCAGATCCTGCCCTCGTCTCTGAGCACACACCAGGCCTTTGTGTCAGATGTAATCATCAGTGCAGCTCAGGCTCTCATTCAAACTATTTCTGCTCAACGACATATTCACCTCACATTCCCTGTCCTCAGAACCCACAGCATGAATCTGCTGTGGGTCTGTTAGAAACACTACATGGATCATCTGTAATGCAATAATGTCTCACTCTTTATACAACCGCTTAAAAAATCCATTTGAACAGGATCAATCAATAAAAAGGTTCAACCTAAGGGTTAGGTTAGGACAGGTCACTCTCTCTCAGACAGGTCACTCTCTCAGACAGGTCACTCCCTCTGAGACAGGTCACTCTCTCAGACAGGTCACTCTCTCAGACAGGTCACTCTCTCAGACAGGTCACTCTCTCAGACAGGTCACTCTCTCAGACAGGTCACTCTCTCTCAGACAGGTCACTCTCTCAGACAGGTCACTCTCTCGGACAGGTCACTCTCTGAGACAGGTCACTCTCTCAGACAGGTCATTCTCTCGGACAGGTCACTCTCTCTCAGACAGGTCACTCTCTCAGACAGGTCACTCTCTCTCAGACAGGTCACTCTCTTGGACAGGTCACTCTCTCAGACAGGTCACTCTCTCAGACAGGTCACTCTTTGAGACAGGTCACTCTCTCTCAGACAGGTCACTCTCTCTGACAGGTCACGGTCTGAGACAGGTCACGCTCTGAGACAGGTCACTCTCTCAGACAGGTCACTCTCTCGGACAGGTCACTCTCTGAGACAGGTCACTCTCTCTCAGACAGGTCACTCTCTCAGACAGGTCACTCTCTCAGACAGGTCACTCTCTCAGACAGGTCACTCTCTTGGACAGGTCACTCTCTGAGACAGGTCACTCTCTGAGACAGGTCACTCTCTCTCAGACAGGTCACTCTCTCGGACAGGTCACTCTCTCAGACAGGTCACTCTCTCTCAGACAGGTCACTCTCTCAGACAGGTCACTCTCTCAGACAGGTCACTCTCTCAGACAGGTCACTCTCTCGGACAGGTCACTCTCTGAGACAGGTCACTCTCTCTCAGACAGGTCACTCTCTCAGACAGGTCACTCTCTCGGACAGGTCACTCTCTGAGACAGGTCACTCTCTCAGACAGGTCACTCTCTCGGACAGGTCACTCTCTCTCAGACAGGTCACTCTCTTGGACAGGTCACTCTCTCAGACAGGTCACTCTCTCAGACAGGTCACTCTCTCGGACAGGTCACTCTCTCAGACAGGTCACTCTCTCGGACAGGTCACTCTCTCGGACAGGTCACTCTCTCGGACAGGTCACTCTCTCAGACAGGTCACTCTCTCTCAGACAGGTCACTCTCTCAGACAGGTCACTCTCTCGGACAGGTCACTCTCTCGGACAGGTCACTCTCTCTCAGACAGGTCACTCTCTCGGACAGGTCACTCTCTCGGACAGGTCACTCTCTCAGACAGGTCACTCTCTCAGACAGGTCACTCTCTCTGAGACAGGTCACTCTCTCTGAGACAGGTCACTCTCTCAGACAGGTCACTCTCTCGGACAGGTCACTCTCTCTGAGACAGGTCACTCTCTCAGACAGGTCACTCTCTCGGACAGGTCACTCTCTCTGAGACAGGTCACTCTCTCAGACAGGTCACTCTCTCAGACAGGTCACTCTCTCGGACAGGTCACTCTCTCACACAGGTCACTCTCTCGGACAGGTCACTCTCTGAGAGAGGTCACTCTCTCAGACAGGTCACTCTCTGAGACAGGTCACTCTCTGAGACAGGTCACTCTCTCAGACAGGTCACTCTCTCAGACAGGTCACTCTCTCAGACAGGTCACTCTCTCAGACAGGTCACTCTCTGAGACAGGTCACTCTCTGAGACAGGTCACTCTCTCAGACAGGTCACTCTCTGAGACAGGTCACTCTCTCAGACAGGTCACTCTCTCAGACAGGTCACTCTCTGAGACAGGTCACTCTCTCGGACAGGTCACTCTCTCTCAGACAGGTCACTCTCTGAGACAGGTCACTCTCTGAGACAGGTCACTCTCTGAGAGAGGTCACTCTCTGAGACAGGTCACTCTCTCAGACAGGTCACTCTCTCAGACAGGTCACTCTCTCTGAGACAGGTCACTCTCTCAGACAGGTCACTCTCTCAGACAGGTCACTCTCTCAGACAGGTCACTCTCACAGACAGGTCACTCTCTCTCAGACAGGTCACTCTCTCAGACAGGTCACTCTCTCAGACAGGTCACTCTCTCGGACAGGTCACTCTCTCGGACAGGTCACTCTCTCGGGAAAGGTCACTCTCTGAGACAGGTCACTCTCTGAGACAGGTCACTCTCTCAGACAGGTCACTCTCTCAGACAGGTCTCTCTCTCAGACAGGTCACTCTCTGAGACAGGTCACTCTCTCAGACAGGTCACTCTCTCAGACAGGTCACTCTCTCAGACAGGTCACTCTCTCTCAGACAGGTCACTCTCTCAGACAGGTCACTCTCTCAGACAGGTCACTCTCTCAGACAGGTCACTCTCTCAGACAGGTCACTCTCTCAGACAGGTCACTCTCTCGGACAGGTCACTCTCTGAGAGAGGTCACTCTCTCAGACAGGTCACTCTCTGAGACAGGTCACTCTCTCAGACAGGTTACTCTCTCGGACAGGTCACGGTCTGAGACAGGTCACGCTCTGAGACAGGTCACTCTCTCAGACAGGTCACTCTCTCAGACAGGTCACTCTCTCTCAGACAGGTCACTCTCTCAGACAGGTCACTCTCTCGGACAGGTCACTCTCTCAGACAGGTCACTCTCTGAGACAGGTCACTCTCTCGGACAGGTCACTCTCTCAGACAGATCACTCTCTGAGACAGGTCACTCTCTCGGACAGGTCACTCTCTCAGACAGGTCACTCTCTCTGAGACAGGTCACTCTCTCGGACAGGTCACTCTCTCTGAGACAGGTCACTCTCTCAGACAGGTCACTCTCTTGGACAGGTCACTCTCTCGGACAGGTCACTCTCTTGGACAGGTCACTCTCTCAGACAGGTCACTCTCTCTGAGACAGGTCACTCTCTCAGACAGGTCACTCTCCCAGACAGGTCACTCTCTCTGAGACAGGTCACTCTCTGAGACAGGTCACTCTCTCGGACAGGTCACTCTCTGAGACAGGTCACTCTCTGAGACAGGTCACTCTCTCTCAGACAGGTCACTCTCTCAGACAGGTCACTCTCTCTCAGACAGGTCACTCTCTGAGACAGGTCACTCTCTCTCAGACAGGTCACTCTCTCAGACAGGTCACTCTCTCTCGGACAGGTCACTCTCTGAGACAGGTCACTCTCTGAGACAGGTCACTCTCTCTCAGACAGGTCACTCTCTCTCAGACAGGTCACTCTCTTGGACAGGTCACTCTCTCAGACAGGTCACTCTCTCTCAGACAGGTCACTTTCTTGGACAGGTCACTCTCTCAGACAGGTCACTCTCTCAGACAGGTCACTCTCTGAGACAGGTCACTCTCTCAGACAGGTCACTCTCTCAGACAGGTCACTCTCTGAGACAGGTCACTGTCTTGGACAGGTCACTCTCTGAGACAGGTCACTCTCTCAGACAGGTCACTCTCTCAGACAGGTCACTCTCTCAGACAGGTCACTCTCTGAGAGAGGTCACTCTCTCAGACAGGTCTCTCTCTGAGACAGGTCACTGTCTTGGACAGGTCACTCTCTGAGACAGGTCACTCTCTTGGACAGGTCACTCTCTCAGACAGGTCACTCTCTCAGACAGGTCACTCTCTCAGACAGGTCACTCTCTGAGACAGGTCACTCTCTGAGACAGGTCACTCTCTCAGACAGGTCACTCGAGGTAAAGAACACTGTCCTGTGTTGTGGGAGCCCTGATGTTCATAATAAAGTTTCTAATGCATAAATAAAGTGTGCTGGAAGTGGAACCGGGGTCACCTGGGGGAGATGTCACAGCCCTGTTGCATAAAGGCGCCCAGAGAGAACCACAGAGAGTTAAAGATCCCAAAATCATTAGTGTATTCAGGTCCATCCTTTTCTTTCTGCTGGCTTTGCTTCTGGGATCCTAAAACATGAGAACAGGAAACAGAAGGCAGGTCAGAGATGTTAGAAAGTAGATTATACATTCTCAACAGTCAGAGTCACAGAGTCATCGTGTCCAGGTCTGAAGAGTCGACAGAAGCAGCTCAGCAGTGTTCTGTGAATGAGCTGAAAAGAACTCCAACAGGACTGCTGTTCATGCTCCTTCACTCTGTGAGTGTTTACTCTGTGAGTTACTACTCACTTTATTAAAATAAAGAATAACTCAAATTAAAGAAGCCCTACCTGGAGACTGATCAACCTCAGATGAATTTGGAAAAGCTCTTCTGGAGCCAGAGGAATTCAGAGTCTCATCTTCCTCATCGGATTCCTCTCCTTTCCATTCGTACGGACTAAAGCGGCTCACCTGGAACAAACACTCACCTTTTACAAATCTGGAGGTGAACCTTGCATCTCAAAATAATTATATTCTTCCACTATATCATTTAAAGACATTGCACTGTTTTTGTGAAAACTCACCAGAAACAGCACGACGCTGACTCCGATGTAGGCGAAGACGATGCACATCCAGATCTCGTAGGCCAGCGGGTCGAGGAATGAGAACACGCCCGGTTTGGACTTAGTGGGTTTTTTGATCATGATGGAGATTCCCAGAGACATGAACGGTTTGGTGAAGTCGATCACCTGCTCTCGGACCAAAGTGATGGTCAGAGGAGCCACGGCTACATCAGCTTCCTTTTGGACAAACCAGAGTGAATTTACTGTAGAGTCCAGACCAGAGTGTCCCAAGACCAGGTCCAGACCAGAGTGTCTCATAACCAGGTCCAGACCAAGACCCGGTCCAAACAAAGACCAGGTCCAGACCAGAGTGTCCCAAGACCAGGTCCAGACCAAGACCAGGTCCAAACAAAGACCAGGTCCAAACAAAGACCAGGTCCAGACCAAGACCAGGTCCAAACAAAGACCAGGTCCAGACCAAGACCAGGTCCAGACCAGAGTGTCTCAAGACCAGGTCCAGACCAAGACCAGGTCCAGACCAAGACCAGGTCCAGACCAGAGTGTCTCATAACCAGGTCCAGACCAAGACCCGGTCCAAACAAAGACCAGGTCCAGACCAGAGTGTCCCAAGACCAGGTCCAGACCAAGACCAGGTCCAAACAAAGACCAGGTCCAGACCAGAGTGTCCCAAGACCAAGACCAGGTCCAAACAAAGACCAGGTCCAGACCAAGACCAGGTCCAGACCACAGTGTCTCAAGACCAGGTCCAGACCAAGACCAGGTCCAAACAAAGACCAGGTCCAGACCAAGACCAGGTCCAGACCAGAGTGTCTCAAGACCAGGTTCAGACCAAGACCAGGTCCAAACAAAGACCAGGTCCAGACCAAGACCAGGTTCAGACCACAGTGTCTCAAGACCAGGTCCAGACCAAGACCAGGTCCAAACAAAGACCAGGTCCAGACCAAGACCAGGTCCAGACCAAGACCAGGTCCAGACCACAGTGTCTCAAGACCAGGTCCAGACCAAGACCAGGTCCAAACAAAGACCAGGTCCAGACCAAGACCAGGTCCAGACCAGAGTGTCTCAAGACCAGGTCCAGACCAAGACCCAGTCCAAACAAAGACCAGGTCTAGACCAGAGTGTCCCAAGACCAGGTCCAGACCAAGACCAGGTCCAAACAAAGACCAGGTCCAGACCAGAGTGTCCCAAGACCAGGTCCAAACAAAGACCAGGTCCAGACCAGAGTGTCCCAAGACCAGGTCCAGACCAAGACCAGGTCCAAACAAAGACCAGGTCCAGACCAAGACCAGGTCCAGACCAAGACCAGGTCCAAACAAAGACCAGGTCCAGACCAAGACCAGGTCAAGACCAAGACCAGGTCCAGACCACAGTGTCTCAAGACCAGGTCCAGACCAAGACCAGGTCCAAACAAAAACCAGGTCCAGACCAAGACCAGGTCCAGACCAGAGTGTCCCAAGACCAGGTCCAAACCAAGACCAGGTCCAGACAAAGACCAGGTCCAGACCAAGACCAGGTCCAGACCACAGTGTCTCAAGACCAGGTCCAGACCAAGACCAGGTCCAAACAAAGACCAGGTCCAGACCAAGACCAGGTCCAGACCAGAGTGTCCCAAGACCAGGTCGAGACCAAGACCAGGTCCAGACAAAGACCAGGTCCAGACCAAGACCAGGTCCAGACCACAGTGTCTCAAGACCAGGTCCAGACCAAGACCAGGTCCAAACAAAGACCAGGTCCAGACCAAGACCAGGTCCAGACCAGAGTGTCCCAAGACCAGGTCCAGACCAAGACCAGGTCCAAACAAAGACCAGGTCCAAACAAAGACCAGGTCCAAACAAAGACCAGGTCCAGACCAAGACCAGGTCCAGACCAGAGTGTCTCAAGACCAGGTCCAGACCAAGACCAGGTCCAGACCACAGTGTCTCAAGACCAGGTCCAGACCAAGACCAGGTCCAAAAAAAGACCAGGTCCAGACCAAGACCAGGTCCAGACCAGAGTGTCCCAAGACCAGGTCCAGACCAAGACCAGGTCCAAACAAAGACCAGGTCCAAACAAAGACCAGGTCCAGACAAAGACCAGGTCCAGACCAAGACCAGGTCCAAACAAAGACCAGGTCCAGACAAAGACCAGGTCCAGACCAAGACCAGGTCCAAACCAAGACCAGGTCCAAACCAAGACCAGGTCCAGACAAAGACAGGTCCAAACAAAGATCAGGTCCACACAAAAACCAGGTCCAAACAAAGACCAGGTCCAGACCAAGACCAGGTCCAGACCAAGACCCGGTCCAAACAAAGACCAGGTCCAGACAAAGACCAGGTCCAGACAAAGACCAGGTTCAATCAAAGACCAGGTCCAGACCAAGACCAGGTCCAAACCAAGACCAGGTCCAGACCAAGACCGGGTCCAAACAAAGACCAGGTCCAAACAAAGACCAGGTCCAGACCAAGATTTGGTCCAGACCAAGACCAGGTCCAAACAAAGACCAGGTCCAGACAAAGACCCGGTCCAAACAAAGACCAGGTCCAAACAAAGACCAGGTCCAGACCAAGACCAGGTCCAGACAAAGACCAGGTCCAGACCAAGACCAGGTCCAGACCAAGACCCAGTCCAGACCAAGACCAGTGTCGGACCCTTTGGAATAAATCCCCAGGAACAGTTTTAAAATCTAGTCCAGATAAAAGTTTTTCTTTCATTAAAAAAATTTCTAGTTGTAGCTTTTTCTGAAAATGATTTTAAAACTAAAGTCTGGACTACTGTATCTAGTTTGCATTTTAAGTTAGATATATTCATTCAGATTATTTACCCTCATATAGAAATATGTTCTCTGCATTTAACCTGTTTACATCAAGAGCTACTGGAGCAGCTTTTAGGACATTAAGTCTCCAGAGCTTTGTCACAGGTAAAGATGCATACAACACCATTACAGAGAGTCTAAAGCTGAGGTCTTAGGCTGCTTTATCCAGCTCTTACATCCCAAAAACACAAGTGTGACTCGCTGCATTTGTGTTGAACCCAGACACTAGTGCCATGTGTCTCTCAAAACTCTTTTCTTCTACACATCAGAATCAGAATAGACTTTGTTGTCTCGGGGGAACTTGTCTGGGTTAAAGTTCAGTGCAGCTGCAAAACTGTACAACAATAAACACAATGGACATGAGAA
Source organism: Neodontobutis hainanensis (assembly GCA_024349245.1). Classification (NCBI taxonomy): domain Eukaryota; kingdom Metazoa; phylum Chordata; class Actinopteri; order Gobiiformes; family Odontobutidae; genus Neodontobutis; species Neodontobutis hainanensis. The sequence goes on from JALDNG010000285.1 coordinate 40,009, forward strand.
AAACAAATGAAATACATAAAACATGCACAACTCCATAATAAATACAATATGGACCACCGCCATCTTGTTTGGCAAAGAACCTCTGTTGTATATTTAAGACTATCTGTATTGAAGATAAACAGCACCAACACATTTGTCTCTGAAATCACGGAAGTGTTGAAATAAATAAATGTTTAATATTATTTAATATAAGTAGGTCAGTGTAGGCTAAACCTTTTATAGGATACTAACATCTGGCAATTAGTTATAATGTTGTAATGTTAGCTAACATGGCAGAGTCAAAGTTGTAAGCTTTTCCTGAGGTAACTTCAACCTTTATAATCATTCAATTATTACCATTTACAAATAAATTCCCCAAACTGTGAAAGTAATAGAGGAATTCTTATAATATTGACTAATCCTGCCATAAGCTCATGGCTAAGACACTTCCCTCGGCTCATCAGGGCTAACCTGCTGATATAATGTTTATATCTGTAACATGTTTAAAGCCTTGATTAGCCGTGTTTAAGCACAGCTGTCTTACTGCACAAACACTTTGAATATTAGGCAGCTGAGAGTAAAGTGTGTCTCGTTTCATAAAGGACAGAGACAATTCACTGAAAGATCCAACAGTATTAATGCAAACAAGCCAAACGAGTAAATAAATACTCTTCATAAGGAACCATGAGTCCCGACTCAATCACTAACACTGATTCTGGAGCAGGGCAGTGCCGAACGGCGTTAAAACACCAAGAAATTAAGCCAAAAACCGGATGAAGCTCATTCACTGGACAGAATTAAACTTTAACATCTTTAAAAGTGTTAAATGTGCAAACATGCCACGAGGCAACTCCCAAACTCACGCCTAACATGTGTGATGTTTTATAGATTCAGTTCAGCCTCTTTTCATCAGAAACCACAGTTGTGACTAAAGTTCAGGTATAAGCTTAAGAGAAATGAGAGAAAACTTAAACTCTCTGAATTAGTGCAAACAAAAACAACAAAACACAGCCACAGCGCAGGGCGCCACCCAGAATAAGAGGACATGGTTTTCTACTGAAGAAAAACTCACCCCGTACACCAGTTCTCCCACCATGCCGTTCCACTTCTTAGTCTCTGGGTCTCTTGCGCCGTACTTCCTGTCTCCCACGAGCTTGAGGCGATAAGTGAAGCCGACGTGTTTGGCGATCTCCGCGGCCAGTTCAGCGCAGTATCCTTCGTATTTTTCGTTTCCAACAAACTCTTCATGGTTCTTCTTTAGCATCATGTACGGAGCCTCCTACAATAAACAACAGACAGGATCAGCTAAATACTACTCGCACCAAAAACATTTATTAGTCTTTTGGACATGCCGGTCAAAAAGAAAAGTTTAAATGTCGGTATGAAAGTGTTTAAGAATGCAGAGCTGAAAATTCACTTTTGCGTTATCTGCAGACATCAGTGTCGACCAATGGGAGCGCTCCATTTTCCCAAAGCAAGCAGTGATTGGACAAAATTCCGGGTCAGAACTGAAAATCCCATTTATTAAAATCCTTGACAATAAAGTCTCGATGACGTTGTTCAGATACAGACGCTCTGACCAAGAACATACCAACATCGTCACCCCCTAGGACCACATTCTTGAATTCCTTTATTGGCTCCGGGGCCAGACTTTGGACATGTGTTTTAATAAACGAGAGAGAAGTTTCCCAGCCTTACCAGTATGGTTGTTACGATGTATGTCCGGTTCGGCAGGCCGTAGAAGTAGTCTTCCACCAGAGTTCTGTAGTTGGCTGTATTGACGTAGCCCTTTTTGGTGTTCCAGTAACCGATCTGAAAACACAGCGCCAAACTTAGCCTGAAAAAGCTTTATTATCAGTGAGTTTTTTATTATTTATCTGACATATGTAGTGCGTTTAAGTCAAATGAATGGTAGTTATGAATGATAAGGTTGCAATGGCCTTTAAACTCTTATTGTATTGCTCAAGCTTTTGAGTAAAAGCATTACTAGACCTACTCAAACTGCAGTCGAAGCGAGTCTACAGTCTATTAGACAGTCATAACCTCATTCCACTGTCAGCCATAGCTTTTGGGGTTTTCTTTTGGGCCCAAAGAGAAAGGGTATTCCTTTGAGGACAACAATGTCCACATTTTGTCCAGAGAAGCCAGATGGTTTGAGGAAGGGTTGAAGGAAGCCATTTTTGTTCAAATGGGCGGCAGTAGCTCAGTGGGTAGAGCGGTCGTCCTTCAACCGGAGGGTTCGATTCCCACTCTCCCCACAGTTGTTGTGTCCTTGGGCAAGACACTTAACCCACATTGCCTCCAGTGTCTGTAACACTGGTGATTACTGTAGAACAATGTAAGTCGCTTTGGATAAAAGCGTCAGATAAATGAAAATATGGAAAAGCCCTCTTTGAACACAGAAGGTGGCCTCAGATTCATGTTGCCTAGTATTTATAACAATTTTCTGTAACCTAAACTCAAGACCCTAACTCTAGAACAAACACAACACCTGATGGGAACAGTGTCACTAACGACTCTCACATCAGGAGTCACTCTGTCCTTTCAGAGCTAACGACTATGAGACCAGAACAGTCTGGTCCAATCAGGTTTAGTTTCAGGTTAAACCCTCACTCTAGAGATAAAGCTCAGTTCTCTTACAGTTGATCTCAGAATTGACAAAGTTTCTTGGAATTAGAGACAAAACGTCTTCACCTTGAAAACTGAGTCCAGATGCTTTTACTTTAACCTTTTCTTTTGGGCCCAAAGTGTACTTTAGAGTGCATTGGTACAGACCTGTTGCAGGGCTCTCGGGGAGTCGATGCCCTGTTCCTGCGGATCCTTAAAAACACAAACTCCTAATTGTGAAAATTGGCCTTAAATAAAACATGGAACATAAAACACAGGGGCTGGATGCATCCTTAGATCTGACTGAGTTTAACAGGACGGGGTCAGTGACAGGGCTCCAACACCAGTGACATAATGTGGCCCAGTTTATTACAGAACAGTGATTACTGCTTCTTATTGTGGACTCTCACACTTTTTGTCTCTTTAATGTAATTACAAGTGTACTTTCAAAGTAATTACAGGATACTAACAGGGTAATTACATGTGTACTTACCTGATAATTACTGGGTACAATGTATAATCATACTTTACAGGGTGTAATTAAGTGCACTGCAATTACACTTTGTACCAGTAATTAACAGGTAATTACATGTGTAATTATCCTGTTGGTGCCAAAAAATACACCTGTAATTATACCGTTAAGTACACAGTAATTACCTAGCAAGTACCGGGCATCATTTTAAAGCATTACAAAACATGTTAAATTTTTTCCAAAACGTCACTTAGGCCATTTCAATCAAAACCTGATCACATTTATCCATCTAATGTTTTCTATGTATGCCGTTACAGTTTTTAAAAATAATAAAGACTCTGACGCCGTGTTTTGTGATGAAACTTAATAGAAACAGTGAGTCGGCAGCTTTGCGTGCCAAACAAGCTCTGCGGCAGCTGATTGTACAGATTATCACAATTTAGATCAGACTGGAGAGAGGTAATTACTGAAACAAGCTGATGTGGTGAGAACATGCAGGATGCTGACTTTGTGCAGAGTCATGTCAAAACTTCTGTTATCATTTTAACAAAGAGAAAAGAGAGCACCTTCCTGGGTCCGATGTGGCTCAGTTCCATCACGTTCAGAGAGTAGTTAGTGCGATGTCCATGTTCGTCGAACTGAATGTGACCCGTCAGTCCCTCCAAACGGACCTGAAAACAACACCACCTCTGAGTAAACTGAGTTTTCTCTTGGCCTGTCCTGTTCCTGGGGCTGGAGCCTGTCCCAGCTGCTTCAGTGTGAGGCAATCACCACAGAGCTAACACAAGCAGGTTCACGTTTATTCACCAGAAAACTACTGGGAAAACAAGGACAGTAATATGTCCCAGAGTGTCTCTAAAGCACCTCGTTCACACTGGCAGAACCAAGAAACCAAGAAAAAAACTGTTTTTCTCATATTAAATATTAGCAAGAAAACAAAATAAAATATTTTACAAATACAGAATCTGCACTAAATAGTAAAGCTCCCTAGAATTTGACTTAGCCCAAACACTATTGTTACATTAAATGTGAAAAGGTTGGAAAAATGTGTGAAAAAGATAAGCTGTTATGAACTACGACAAAAAAACAGTTATGTAACAGTTGCACTGCTATCTTTGGCAACAATAGCAGTGTTTCCCTCACACTGCTTCTATCTTCCTTCATCCAGGTGAACGTTGACCTCAAAAGACCTCAGCATTTAGCAAATACAGCTCAAGCCTCCGTTTAATGAGTCTTGTTTCCGAGAAGAAAGTGGCGAAGAAACTGAACCCTTCGATCAGCTGCACGTCTGAAGCTAACACTTCAGCAACAAAACACACAGGAATAAATCCCACTGCAGCAGGAGACTTCAGAGCAGACATGTCCAAAGTCTGGCCCAGGGGCCACTCATAGCCCAAGGTGAGAGTTCCATCTAAAACCTGTTCAAATCCATCTAAAACCTGTTCAAATCCAGCTAAAACCTGTTCAAATCCATCTAAAACCTGTTCAAATCCAGCTAAAACCTGTTCAAATCCAGCTAAAACCTGTTCAAATCCAGCTAAAACCTGTTCAAATCCAGCTAAAACCTGTTGAAATCCATCTAAAACCTGTTCAAATCCAGCTAAAACCTGTTCAAATACATCTAAAACCTGTTCAAATCCAGCTAAAACCTGTTCAAATCCATCTAAAACCTGTTCAAATCCATCTAAAACCTGTTCAAATCCAGCTAAAACCTGTTCAAATCCAGCTAAAACCTGTTCAAATCCAGCTAAAACCTGTTGAAATCCATCTAAAACCTGTTCAAATCCATCTAAAACCTGTTCAAATACATCTAAAACCTGTTCAAATCCAGCTAAAACCTGTTCAAATCCATCTAAAACCTGTTCAAATACATCTAAAACCTGTTCAAATCCATCTAAAACCTGTTCAAATCCATCTAAAACCTGTTCAAATCCAGCTAAAACCTGTTCAAATCCATCTAAAACCTGTTCAAATCCATCTAAAACCTGTTCAAATCCAGCTAAAACCTGTTCAAATCCATCTAAAACCTGTTCAAATCCATCTAAAACCTGTTCAAATACATCTAAAACCTGTTCAAATCCAGCTAAAACCTGTTCAAATCCAGCTAAAACCTGTTCAAATCCAGCTAAAACCTGTTGAAATCCATCTAAAACCTGTTCAAATCCATCTAAAACCTGTTCAAATACATCTAAAACCTGTTCAAATCCAGCTAAAACCTGTTCAAATCCAGCTAAAACCTGTTCAAATCCATCTAAAACCTGTTCAAATACATCTAAAACCTGTTCAAATCCATCTAAAACCTGTTCAAATCCATCTAAAACCTGTTCAAATCCAGCTAAAACCTGTTCAAATCCAGCTAAAACCTGTTCAAATCCATCTAAAACCTGTTCAAATCCAGCTAAAACCTGTTCAAATCCATCTAAAACCTGTTCAAATCCATCTAAAATCTGTTCAAATCCATCTAAAATCTGTTCAAATCCATCTAAAACCTGTTCAAATCCAGCTAAAACCTGTTCAAATCCAGCTAAAACCTGTTCAAATCCATCTAAAACCTGTTCAAATCCATCTAAAACCTGTTCAAATACATCTAAAACCTGTTCAAATCCAGCTAAAACCTGTTCAAATCCAGCTAAAACCTGTTCAAATCCATCTAAAACCTGTTCAAATCCAGCTAAAACCTGTTCAAATCCATCTAAAACCTGTTCAAATACATCTAAAACCTGTTCAAATACATCTAAAACCTGTTCAAATCCAGCTAAAACCTGTTCAAATCCAGCTAAAACCTGTTCAAATCCAGCTAAAACCTGTTCAAATCCAGCTAAAACCTGTTCAAATCCATCTAAAACCTGTTCAAATCCATCTAAAACCTGTTCAAATCCAGCTAAAACCTGTTCAAATCCAACTAAAACCTTTTCAAATCCAACTAAAACCTGTTCAAATCCAGCTAAAACCTGTTCAAATCCATCTAAAACCTGTTCAAATCCATCTAAAACCTGTTCAAATCCAGCTAAAACCTGTTCAAATCCATCTAAAACCTGTTCAAATCCATCTAAATCCTGTTCAAATCCAGCTAAAACCTGTTCAAATCCAACTAAAACCTTTTCAAATCCAACTAAAACCTGTTCAAATCCAGCTAAAACCTGTTCAAATCCATCTAAAACCTGTTCAAATCCATCTAAAACCTGTTCAAATCCAGCTAAAACTTGTTCAAATCCAACTAAAACCTTTTCAAATCCAACTAAAACCTGTTCAAATCCAGCTAAAACCTGTTCAAATCCAACTAAAACCTGTTCAAATCCAGCTAAAACCTGTTCAAATCCATCTAAAACCTGTTCAAATCCATCTAAAACCTGTTCAAATCCAGCTAAAACCTGTTCAAATCCAACTAAAACCTTTTCAAATCCAACTAAAACCTGTTCAAATCCAGCTAAAACCTGTTCAAATCCAACTAAAACCTGTTCGAATCCATATAAATCCAGTACAAATCCAGTTCAAATCCAAATAAATCCAGTTCAAATCCAACTAAAACCCCATTGTGGAATGAGAGTCAAATCAGAAGAGATAGTCAGCCCCCCCACTTTCATCAAACCCTCTTCTAGCTGCCTCTCTTCTCCAAAACAACATTATGTGCCTGTTTTTTTGTTGTTGAGACTCTCCTCTGCTCAGAGAGTCTGTGTACACACAACCTCATAGCACTGTCAGTGAGAGGCGTTTCTTCTCGTACAGACCTGCTGCAGGGCTCTCTGGATGTCGATGCCCTGTCCCCACGGAGCCGGCGGATTGGCCAGACACTCCCCTGCGTTGCCACGGCGAGAGATGTCGATCCGTTGCTTCCGCAGATTCTGAAACGCTGTGGCCATGACGTTCACGCCGTCGTACGTCAGAGCTCCTGTGTACTGCTCAACCAGAAAGTTCAACAAGTCATTTTTGACAAACTGCACAACACACCTCTTTTTAGTTTCTTCTGTATCTGTACCTTGAGCCTTCTTCGAGTATGTCTGGAGTCCTTGCTGTCGAACACCACCCACTCCTGGTCAACCCGCTCCACGACGGGATTAGACTGGTTTACGAGCTGAAATCCTGTCACATTCGGCGCCAGCTTTTGAAACTCAGTGATATTCAAGTCCATAAAGCCCTAAAACTCACACGAGAGGATTCACAGGGGATAATCTGTTGTTTATGACACACCTTGTTAGAAATGATCCCTAATTAACCTAAACTCAATAATTTTTCCTCAAATTGCTGCTGAAACGAGTTAAAGTGGGTCGACTCACCAGATTGGCCAGGATGTAGTGGTAGTTCTTCAAGTTTTCCCCCTTAGCAGCAATCTGGAAATGAAAAAAAAATCAGCGGAAATGTGTTGTTAATTGCGCTTTTCAAATGATGATAAAAGCGTCCATTACAGATCCATTGCACTTGGCAGTTGTTTGTGCGCACTTCAAACAGCCGATAATTGGGTAGATACTCGTCGTCTTTGAGGAATTAATTGCCAATCCTCATCGCGGTGAAGAAATGGAAGTGGGAGGTGCTCAGAGGGATAGAAAAAAAGCAAAGACTACTGTAAGAGTAGTGCACGAAGAGAGGATTTAGGAGACAGAAACAGCTGTTTGTAGAAAAGAAGAGACTGGAGTTGGCTTTTCCTCAAGTCCAGCTAAATGAGGAAAGGCAGCAACGGCTAATAACAGCTGCTTTAGTGAAGAGGAGGAAGGATTAAACGTCCTACTTTTAATCCCAACCAAAGTGAAAAATTACTCTAAAGCACAACTGTGCCTCAGGCTGTGCAACATTAAAGGCACATATAAGGCACTCACAAAAAAAAGACATTTAACTTTCTGTCGTTCGAGAGTCTATTTCCTCATTTTTCATTTCATTCAACAAACAAAACAAAAACAATGAACGTGTAGAGAAATTACATCACAAATCAAAGAAAAGGAGCATCAACTTATAATGTCTGTCCTTAGCCCAAGATAAACAGATTTGAAGAGTGTGAGGGTGTGTCAGGTGCCAGAGGAGGTCAGGGTCTTTCCAGAGGAGGTCAGGGTCTTTCCAGAGGAGGTCAGGGTCTTACTAGAGGAGGTCAAGGTCTTTCTAGAGGAGGTCAGGGACTGGCCAGAGGAGGTCAGGGTCTTTCTAGAGGAGGTCAGGGTCTTTCCAGAGGAGGTCAGGGTCTTTCTAGAGGAGGTCGGGGTCTTTCTAGAGGAGGTCAGGGTCTTTCTAGAGGAGGTCAGGGTCTTTCTAGAGGAGGTCAGGGTCTTACTAGAGGAGGTCAGGGTCTTTCTAGAGGAGGTCAGGGTCTTACTAGAGGAGGTCAGGGTCTTACTAGAGGAGGTCAGGGACTGGCCAGAGGAGGTCAGGGTCTTTCTAGAGGAGGTCAGGGTCTTACTAGAGGAGGTCAGGGTCTTTCCAGAGGAGGTCAGGGTCTTTCCAGAGGAGGTCAGGGTCTTTCTAGAGGAGGTCAGGGTCTTTCCAGAGGAGGTCAGGGTCTTTCTAGAGGAGGTCAGGGTCTTTCCAGAGGAGGTCAGGGTCTTTCCAGAGGAGGTCAGGGTCTTTCTAGAGGAGGTCAGGGTCTTTCTAGAGGAGGTCAGGGTCTTTCCAAAGGAGGTCAGGGTCTTACTAGAGGAGGTCAGGGTCTTTCCAGAGGAGGTCAGGGTCTTTCCAGTGGAGGTCAGGGTCTTTCTAGAGGAGGACAGGGTCTTTCTAGAGGAGGTCAGGGTCTTTCTAGAGGAGGTCAGGGTCTTTCTAGAGGAGGTCAGGGTCTTTCTAGAGGAGGTCAGGGTCTTACTAGAGGAGGTCAGGGTCTTACTAGAGGAGGTCAGGGACTGGCCAGAGGAGGTCAGGGTCTTTCTAGAGGAGGTCAGGGTCTTTCTAGAGGAGGTCAGGGTCTTACTAGAGGAGGTCAGGGTCTTTCTAGAGGAGGTCAGGGTCTTACTAGAGGAGGTCAGGGTCTTTCCAGAGGAGGTCAGGGTCTTTCCAGTGGAGGTCAGGGTCTTTCTAGAGGAGGTCAGGGTCTTACTAGAGGAGGTCAAGGACTGGCCAGAGGAGGTCAGGGTCTTACTAGAGGAGGTCAGGGTCTTACTAGAGGAGGTCAGGGTCTTTCCAGTGGAGGTCAGGGTCTTTCTAGAGGAGGTCAGGGTCTTACTAGAGGAGGTCAAGGACTGGCCAGAGGAGGTCAGGGTCTTACTAGAGGAGGTCAGGGTCTTACTAGAGGAGGTCAGGGTCTTTCTAGAGGAGGTCAAGGACTGGCCAGAGTAGTTCAGGGTCTTTCCAGAGGAGGTCAGGGACTGGCCAGAGGAGGTCAGGGACTGGCCATTGGAGGTCAGGTTCTTACTAGAGGAGGTCAGGGTCTTTCTAGAGGAGGTCAGGGTCTTTCCAGAGGAGGTCAGGTTCTGGCCAGTGTAGGTCAGGGTCTTTCTAGAGGAGGTCAGGGTCTTTCTAGAGGAGGTCAGGGTCTTACTAGAGGAGGTCAGGGTCTTTCTAGAGGAGGTCAGGGTCTTTCTAGAGGAGGTCAGGGTCTTACTAGAGGAGGTCAGGGTCTTTCCAGAGGAGGTCAGGGTCTTTCTAGAGGAGGTCAGGGTCTTTCCAGTGGAGGTCAGGGTCTTTCTAGAGGAGGTCAGGGTCTTACTAGAGGAGGTCAGGGTCTTTCTAGAGGAGGTCAGGGTCTTTCTAGAGGAGGTCAGGGTCTTTCCAGAGGAGGTCAGGGTCTTTCCAGTGGAGGTCAGGGTCTTTCTAGAGGAGGTCAGGGTCTTTCTAGAGGAGGTCAGGGTCTTACTAGAGGAGGTCAGGGTCTTTCTAGAGGAGGTCAGGGTCTTTCTAGAGGAGGTCAGGGTCTTACTAGAGGAGGTCAGGGTCTTTCCAGAGGAGGTCAGGGTCTTTCTAGAGGAGGTCAGGGTCTTTCCAGAGAAGGTCAGGGTCTTACTAGAGGAGGTCAGGGTCTTTCTAGAGGAGGTCAGGGTCTTTCTAGAGGAGGTCAGGGTCTTTCCAGTGGAGGTCAGGGTCTTTCTAGAGGAGGTCAGGGTCTTACTAGAGGAGGTCAGGGTCTTTCTAGAGGAGGTCAGGGTCTTACTAGAGGAGGTCAGGGTCTTTCTAGAGGAGGTCAGGGTCTTTCTAGAGTAGGTCAGTGACTGGCCAGTGAAGGTCAGGGTCTCGCCTGTCCTCTGATCACAGACAGGTGTGAACCAAAGGAAATACTCTGAAGGGATTATACTTTATTAAAAACATAGTTGGGTTTGATCTGAACTATTTACGTTAATATTTTACACAATGGCCTTTTAAATGTCATCAGTGTGACACAATAATGTGTTTTTTATAAGAGAATATAAAAAGTAGACATAGCCCTTGGGACAAAAAGACTAAAGCTTTTTTTTCTTTGCAAAACTAAAACACTGTCTTATACATGAGCCTCTTCTGCCGCTGGAGTTCAGGAGAGTCTTCCTAAAACCAGGGCTGGTTTCAGGCCAGAATTACACTGAGCAGCTTTTGGCTTCCTACACAGTAAACATTTCCTTCAAGGCTTACTCCTACCTCAGACTGTCTTATCTACTTGACTGTTTCTGCTTTTACTGCAACTTTTAAGACATCAGGGGAAAAAGAAATGTCAGATGATTTTCGCTTATATTCTGCCTTTTCAGAAAACTGTCAGAGTCAATTTGACAAAAGAAGTGTGTGTGTGTTTACCAAGTTGAGGATGTAGTTCATTTTCTCCAACTCGCAGTCGATGATGATCTGAAACTCTTTTTTGGTTTCGATGTCATTCAGCAGTTGATCGAAGGCCGTCTCTGTCAGAGTCTCCAGGTTTACAGACGTCACCTGCCATGTGTGCTCCGCCGCTGTGTCCAAGATCCTCTGCAGCAAGGCCAGACCTACAGACGAACAGCACCCAGTTCATTACAACTGCTGAAGGAAACCCTGATGTGCTCCTCAGTCGCTCCCAGTTCACGACAAAAACTCTGGAAAGTCTGACTCAGTGATTATTTATTTCAACCGATTGACTCCATTGTAACCAATCCTCATAATTAAGCAGCACAGTGGCCAAAGATGTCGATGAATCGAGTGAATAAATGTTTGTGTTTGCAGCTGGGATAGTCTCCAGCCCCAAGACCAGGAGCAGGATAAATGAAAAATAAATGAAAAATACAGTTTGAGGCATTTTCCCTCAGAGAGTTACAGAGGTAATCGTAGTTTGGCTCCAGATGAACTTCCCGATGAAACACTCTCCAGTTACCCGGGCTTGGGACCGGCACAGAGTCCTGTGGCTGGAGTTGCTCCCCAGGCATTCAAACCCTATTGTGTCCTTGGACAGGACACTAAACCCAGTGCCTCCACCAGCTAGTGAGCAGTGAATAAAGAGTGGACGAAAATGTAGTTCCTCAAAAAAAAAAGATTTAAAAACTACTTAAATCTCTAAGTTTTAATGGTTTCCTTGAAAATAATTCTAACCCATCAGCTACAGCCTGAGTAAGCCTGTTCGGTCAATTAAATGAGAAGGTTTTGGGATCGAAACCCCAGCTGTTGAGGCAGATGTGATGGAATTACCTGCTCCACACTTCCTGTTTAAGTAAACTAGGATTTTTAACAAATACACTTTATTGTAATGACTAAATGTAAACATAAACAATAGTCATTAAAAATCATTTAAAAAAAGGATCAAATAATTTGATATGAAAATAATTTATATAACGATAATTAATTTTTATAAAGTTTGAATTAAAATTGAATTGAATTTATTTTCTACCGTTTAGTCCCGTTAGGGATCACGGGTGACTGGAGCCTATCCCAGCAGCTTTGGGCCTGATAATTAGTTAATGATAATTAAAATGGTAGGGATGAGACCTGTTTTTTCTTTTTCTATTAATGTTGAATTTGTTGTGGTTGTTTTGCTTTGTTTTTTTGATTGTTACATGTTTTAATTTTTTAGTAAAAGGGGTAGGGGCAAAATAAGTCGTGACTTCAGCCTAAACCCTTTCAGTCAATTTGTTTTGTTTAAAATCAAAGTATGGACTTTTGTTATTCTTTTGATTTTTGATGGAAATAACTTTATTAAATTTTTTTTTTAAAGTAACACTAGATGCAAAGTTGAAAATGAATCGTGTGAACACAGGGAAGAGACCTCCAGCGCACTCGTCATCGACAGATTCTTCTTCAGTTGTTTCACAGTGAACACGCTCGACACTTGCAGTACCACTAACACCAGAGGTGGCGCTCTAGTACAAAAACTCAGCATCTTCCATAATGATTTTTAATATAAAATTACCTTATGTTATGTTAAATAAGATACTTTTTGCATCAGAAGAGCATTAATACAAATTTAATTACTGCAAATCTATTATTAATATTTGTAATTTACTTAAGGTTAATAAAGGCAAAAAATGAATTAAGTAGTAACTTAATTGTGTATTTAAAGCTTATTAAGAATTTTTTACTATTATTATTATTATTAATAATATTTTTAAAATCTAGCGTAATAAGATCATTTTAGAATTTCTTCTTGTGGTCCGAGTCTGTTTGGTCCGAGTCTGTTTGGTCCGAGTCTGTTTGGTCCGAGTCTGTTTGGCTCGAGTCTGTTTGGTCCGAGTCTGTTTGGTCCGAGTCTGTTTGGTCCGAGTCTGTTTGGTCCGAGTCTGTTTGGCTCGAGTCTGTTTGGTCCGAGTCTGTTTGGCTCGAGTCTGTTTGGTCCGAGTCTGTTTGGTCCAAGTCTGTTTGGCTCGAGTCTGTTTGGTCCGAGTCTGTTTGGTCCGAGTCTGTTTGGTCCGAGTCTGTTTGGTCCGAGTCTGTTTGGTCCGAGTCTGTTTGGTCCGAGTCTGTTTGGCTCGAGTCTGTTTGGTCCGAGTCTGTTTGGCTCGAGTCTGTTTGGCTCGAGTCTGTTTGGTCCGAGTCTGTTTGGTCCAAGTCTGTTTGGCTCGAGTCTGTTTGGTCCGAGTCTGTTTGGTCCGAGTCTGTTTGGTCCGAGTCTGTTTGGTCCGAGTCTGTTTGGCTCGAGTCTGTTTGGTCCGAGTCTGTTTGGCTCGAGTCTGTTTGGTCCGAGTCTGTTTGGTCCGAGTCTGTTTGGTCCGACTCTGTTTGGCTCGAGTCTGTTTGGTCCGAGTCTGTTTGGTTCAGTCAGGCTCAGACCCAGAGCAGCTGTGAAATAACGCGGAGCTGATGTGAGATGCAGAGGCTCCTCAAACTGAATGTCAGGTTGTTTTTTCAGGGCTCAGCCTCGTGCGATGTTTCCTGTCGGCCGCAGGCAGGACTCTTGTGAAACTTCAAACGGCTGCTCTATTCTGATGAGCTTTTTATTTAGTCTCCGTCTTAAAACCAAAACAGAAACGTCTGATTCAGGATCAGAGCGTGGCATTTATCTGAAGAAAACGTCTTTAAGCAGAAGTTGCTTTGACTCCGATGCTGTCCACGTGTCCGCTCAGCTCTAATCCATTATTTAGGCCCAAGAACCTGATCTCATGCTGAAGTGGATTTCAACTCAGCAGAAATTCGACACAGCAGCCTCACCTCAGATGAAAACCTGCAAACATACAGTCGGTAAAAAAAGAAACTCTGGGAATGAAAAACATGGACCTGGTGCTTCTCGGAGTCAGACTAAAAACATTATGAAGGAAACTGTTGTTTGTGATATTAATACAGCACTTCTAATCTATTTTTAGAACAATGTGTCTATATTTGGAACAAAAACACAAACTTCCTGCTCCGTTCATGTCTATTTCCGAACAGCTTGGGTTTTTTTTTTGCCACTACATCAGCACAAACAACAGGAACACAGATAAACCCTTTATTTACAGGGCCTTGCATCCACAGTTAAAGTTAGCAGAGGGTTATATAATGGCTCAAAAGACTGTGATGGACGATCGGCTGAAGCGACCGATTAAATGACACACGTTTGCATTTAGTTATTTAGCTGACGCTTTTATCCAAAGCGACTTACATTGTTCTACAGTAATCACCAGTGTTACAGACACTGGAGGCAAGGTCTCTTGGTCCTCTGAGCTCCAGGCACAAGAGTTAATAGTGAGCAGCTTTTTAGCTCAGTTCAGAAAAGTAAAAAATGTAAATGAAGAAAAGAACAGTGAGTTTATTAAAGTACATAATCAAATAAACCCCACAATCGGTGTCGGCCGATAATGACTTTGGTGATCTGTGTCAAAAACCCTGATCGAGCACCCTTTAAAGTCTTCCTGTAATACCACATTCGCTTGTAACATATTGTAATAATAATGATTCTTGATAGTTTTTTTCTGGAGTAGAGCAGATATTAAATTCTCTGTGATGTTAGAATCACAAACACACTGTTTATATTATAAAAACATGTAATAGGGACAAATGGTAACTAGTGAGAGGAGGTCTACATAAAGACAAAAATTGTATTTAGAGACATTCCAAAATACCAGGAGAAAGTATCTTCGTGTTCTCTTTGGTTTACGGCCTAAAGCAGTGTTGATATGATTTGACCAAGGTCTGCCATAAGTAGACCTTATCTACATCTATAACACATATGATATACATCTATAACATATATCTACATCTATAACACATATTATATACATCTATAACACTTATGATATACATCTATAACACTTATCTACATCTATAACACATATCTACATCTATAACACTTATGATATACATCTATAACACATATGATATACATCTATAACACATATCTACATCTATAACACTTATGATATACATCTATAACACTTATGATATACATCTATAACACATATGATATACATCTATAACACATATCTACATCTATAACACATATCTACATCTATAACACATATGATATACATCTATAACATATATGATCTACATCTATAACACATATCTACATCTATAACACATATGATATACATCTATAACACTTATGATATACATCTATAACACTTATGATATACATCTATAACACATATCTACATCTATAACACATTTGATATACATCTATAACACATATATACATCTATAACACTTATGATATACATCTATAACATATATGATCTACATCTATAACACATATCTACATCTATAACACATATGATATACATCTATAACACTTATGATATACATCTATAACACTTATGATATACATCTATAACACATATCTACATCTATAACACATATGATATACATCTATAACACATATATACATCTATAACACTTATGATATACATCTATAACACTTATGATATACATCTATAACACATATCTACATCTATAACACATATCTACATCTATAACACATATCTACATCTATAACACATATTATATA
Source organism: Neodontobutis hainanensis (assembly GCA_024349245.1). Taxonomy (NCBI): domain Eukaryota; kingdom Metazoa; phylum Chordata; class Actinopteri; order Gobiiformes; family Odontobutidae; genus Neodontobutis; species Neodontobutis hainanensis. The sequence goes on from JALDNG010000285.1 coordinate 55,326, forward strand.
CATCTATAACACTTATGATATACATCTATAACACTTATCTACATCTATAACACATATATACATCTATAACACATATATACATCTATAACACTTATGATATACATCTATAACACTTATGATATACATCTATAACACATATCTACATCTATAACACTTATGATATACATCTATAACACATATCTACATCTATAACACTTATGATATACATCTATAACACTTATGATATACATCTATAACACATATGATATACATCTATAACACATATCTACATCTATAACACATATCTACATCTATAACACTTATCTACATCTATAACACTTATCTACATCTATAACACATATTATATACATCTATAACACATTTTATCTACATCTATAACACATATGATATACATCTATAACACATATCTACATCTATAACACTTATGATATACATCTATAACACATATCTACATCTATAACACTTATGATATACATATATAACACATATGATATACATCTATAACACTTATGATATACATCTATAACATATATCTACATCTATAACACATATGATATACATCTATAACACATATCTACATCTATAACACATACTGAAATGGAATTAAAGTGAGAACGGTACTTTTGTTTGTCAATACCACTAAAAATTGTAAAAAAGAATTAGCTGCCCTATTGTTTTCAGACAAACACTGCACACCTTTATATGAGTGATAAATGATATATTCATAAATTGGGGCATTGCTTTGCTGCTCTGTCGTGTCGCCAAACCCCAAAGGAGCACTTCTTCTGGAGGTTTCCAACTGAGACGAGTTACAAAGTTTGTTTTACAGTCACTGTGGCTGTGCAGACATAAATCAGCTCCTGCTCTATTACCTGGTTTAAATCTCAGAGTAATCACATCAGCATTTCACAGCAGCGCAGGCACACTTCATTCAAAAGACAAGTCAGCGAAATTCAGCCCGACTTCAAAGACCAGAGTGAGACAGAGATGTAGAAAAGGATGACTTCAAAGATAGGGCTTAGCGGCGCACATCAGCAGAGCGGCAGCTCATTATTACCTCAGAATGAGATCAGAACAACATTTATGAAATCTCCCGAATCATCTCACTCTTTGTCTACATGTCCAACGTACAGCAGCGGCAATTACTTTTATTCTAGTTGCTTTTTTCTTTATGTATAAATCCATGTGTGTGTGGAGCACCAGCACCGTCGGAGCCGGGACTATAGCCTGGGCCCAGTTACACCATCAGGTAAGTGGACAATAGACTCAACAGATGAAAATCCACTGGCACAGCTTTAGTGTCTTCAAGTCGTGTTATTCAGACAAGTACTGTGAGACGAACAGATACATGGCTCGTAATCATAAAATTGCGAGTGTGTGAGCAAACATTCATTCCATTAGCCCTTCTAACTGGGCTGAAGACCTGGGAGCACTTTCATCTCCAGCTCAGGTGGGAGCATTACCCAAACCAACCTGACTTTAGGGAACGGAGCTGATTACCAAGTGTGAGTCACCCTTAATGCAGACTCCTCGGGTTCTTATCTTTCATAAAAGTGAGGAGCAGCTAATGAAATACGTGTACAAACATCAGCTGTTCAAGACATTACAAAGTGAGACTGTAACCACATTAGGAGTTATACTATGGTTCTTATTAATGAACGTATTTGAGTCATGTGACCAGAGCTGTGGGCTGTTTTAGAGTCCATTAGAGTCCTTAGGCCATGAAACTAAAAGCCTTTTTTCTATTTATGTCCTGAAATCAATGCTGAAAAATAAAAAACCTGAAATTATTTATTAATAAAAGGCATAATAAAATAAAAGAAATAGTCCAGAAGCCTTGTGTGTGGATTTTTACAACACTCCAGCCCGAAGTTAAAACCAATAACCAATGTGCTGAGTCTAAAGCCTGTCAGACTGTGATCTCTGCACCTCAGAGTAAAAAGGCTGCAGGAAACATTCAACTGTTTCTGTTTATTCCATCTTTCTGAACGTTACAGTCACAGCTGCAGCAGGTTGTGTTTAATGCGGTGGAGACGATTAATACAAGGTTTAAATTCATGAAACCAGAGCCGTACCACACTAACTCTGTTTAAAACCACAAACATTTATCCTGTTTTCTCTTTGAAAAGGACCTTCATCACAGGAACAAGGAGGAATTTATCTCTCGTCCAATCCGCTGTGTGCAGGGTTTAACTAAGCTCCTCCCACTTATGACCTCAGACCCCAGGACACGAGGCTTCGACATCGAGACTTATGAGTAAAATACAGGGAGTGGATTTAAAAGTCCAAATGAATGGTGATGAGTGAAAGGCAGAGAGATAATGACAATGACTAAAATACACTGGAGGTGAGTTTTCTGAAAATGAAGACAGACATTTAGGCTTTTTAATCAATAAAATAATGTGATTAATTGAAATTTTATTTGGGTTTTGATTAAATATTGAAAGTCCTCTAAGTCTGAAACAAGACAATATGATTTCCTTTTGACTATTGTACTATACATTTTTCAAGAATGACACTCAAAAGTAAATCTTTTGACACTAGTGGGTCATTATTTTCCAATCTGGTCATTATTTTCCAATCTGGGCCACAGAGAGTAAAAAAATAAATACTTACACTTTAAAAAGATCATATATTTTCCAATAATGAGAAGAATGAAAGTAAAAACGATCAGGGCTTCTCTACAAGTCTGCTTTTGAATAAAGCACTAAAGAGGTTTGAACACTGCTTAAAACCAAAGCGAGACCATTATGAGATATGTACAGTGTATTATCCAAACCATTCAATAGCATTTTATTACGAGCCGATGGATAAATATGGTTGTACCCATATTTCCAGATCCTTGAAGCAATGTCTTTTGTCGCCTGTGTTTTGGAAGCTCCTGGAGCTGAAGTCGTGCTGACGGCCGTAATTCAAAGTCTTTAAAGGTGTAATAATGGTCTGCTGTGAATATTCATGAACTTTTGTGCAACGCGCTCGAGGTGCACTTTTATGCGGCTCATGAAGGCAGTACTTGTGCCGTCTCGACAGCTGAGCGAATGAGAGGGGGATTATGGGAACATTAGATGCTTGAACTCAACACTCTGATAGGTAAGTGCTCATTAACATCCAAGCACTGACAGTGTTTACTGCTGCAGAGTCGAAAATACACATTTTTAGATCGAAAAATGTCAAGTGTATGTTAATGACAATGTCCAACCTTTAATTAGAGAGAAAACCCCCACTGCATCGTGAGGAGAGAGGCATTAATATGCAGAATTAAAATAACGAAAGATGAGAATACTCGAGGTGTGTGGAAAGGACACTAAATTATAAATATAGAGCTCTGCATCTCATTTCCATAAACATCTGCGTGATGTTGGTTATTAATGCAAAAGTGTAGAACGTAGGAATGGCTGAGGAGTTCCCATTTCAGGCAGTGTTTCCCCGACAGAGCTCTTACAACATCAACTGCACACGACTCAACGCTCAGTGTCTAACGTCGCTGTGGCCCCTTTATTACAACAGCAGCTTCAAGAGTCATAAGGAGCTGGAACAACATTCAAAGTGAGTCCCTGCTGCAAAACGAAGAACTAATATTCACCGATCACTGTCAGAGCATCTCCATCTACTGTTTACAAGTCAATCTATTACTGCTTAAATCCAGGCATAAATAAAAACAGATGGATATTTGGACATTTGCTAAGCATTGTGTTTGTGGTCTGTTCAGATCCAACTAAAATATGTTCAGATCCAACAAAACCCTGTTAAAATTGAACTAAAACTTGTTCAAATCCAGCAAAAACCTGTTTAAATCCAGCAAAAACCTGTTTAAATCCAACTAAAACCTGTTTAAATCCAACTAAAATCTGTTCAAAACCAACTAAAACATGTTTAAATCCAACTAAAACCTGTTTAAATCCAACTAAAACCTGTTCAAAACCAACAAAAACCTGTTTAAATCCAGCAAAAACCTGTTTAAATTCAACTAAAACCTGTTTAAATTCAACTAAAACCTGTTTAAATCCAGCAAAAACCTGTTTAAATCCAACAAAACCCTGTTAAAATTGAACTAAAACCTGTTCAAATCCAGCAAAAACCTATTTAAATCCAACTAAAACCTGTTCAAAACCAACAAAAACCTGTTTAAATCCAGCAAAAACCTGTTTAAATTCAACTAAAACCTGTTTAAATTCAACTAAAACCTGTTTAAATCCAGCAAAAACCTGTTTAAATCCAACAAAACCCTGTTAAAATTGAACTAAAACCTGTTCAAATCCAACTAAAACCTGTTTAAATCCAACTAAAACCTGTTCAAAACCAACAAAAACCTGTTTAAATCCAGCAAAAACCTGTTTAAATCAAACTAAAACCTGTTCAAATCCAACTAAAACCTGTTTAAATCCAACTAAAACCTGTTCAAATCCAACTAAAACCTGTTCAAATCCAACTAAAACCTGTTCAAATCCAGCAAAAACCTGTTTAAATTCAACTAAAACCGGTTCAGATCCAACTAAAACCTGTTCAGATCCAACTAAAACCTGTTCAAATCCAGCAAAAACCTGTTTAAATCCAACTAAAACCTGTTCAGATCCAACTAAAACCTGTTCAGATCCCACTGAATCTTAATTCGGACTGGGTCAGAGCATCTCCAGAACTGGACTCTTGTGGGGCCAGGATCAAAAGTGCCCTGAGGAAGGAGCAGAGTTGACCCAACAACAGGGTCAGGGGTCAGAGGTCACGGATGCATGTCTGGTCTCATCCAACAGACCTGTTGCTGAAACCGCTGAAGAAACTGGTTCTGACAGAAAGGTGCTATACACAGTGACCTCTGACCCCTGTGCACCGCCCAAAGCCCCAACCCTGGACCAGAGCGCTGGAAGAAGGTCCTGAGTGTGAGTCTGAGCTGTTGAAACGTCCTGTAACTGACAGGACCTAGAGCAGGGCTGCTTAATACATTGATCACAAAAACAAGTGCAGCAAAACTAACAAGCTTCAGCAAACTCCAATTTATAGACCGCAGTTTTTTCTCTTAAACTTAAGAAAGAAAATAAAAATGAGTGAGGGACCGAGTAAGAAGACAAAAACGTATTGCTTCCATACGGAATGGGAGAAGGACTTTTTTTTCACAATTACATTTTTAAAGTGTGTTTGCCTCATCTGCCAGTTTACCATCTAAATTCACCTAAATTCACCTAAATTCATCTAAATTCATCTAAATTTACCTAAATTCATCTAAATTCATCTAAATTCACCTAAATTCATCTAAATTCATCTAAATTTACCTAAATTCATCTAAATTTATCTAAATTCACCTAAATTCATCTAAATACATCTAAATACATCTAAATTCATCTAAATACATCTAAATTCATCTAAATACATCTAAATTTATCTAAATACATCTGAATACATCTAAATTCATCTAAATTCACCTTAATTCATCTAAATTTATCTAAATAGGAGAAGCAGCAGAAGCCTACAGAACCGTGTAAGTGTATTTGATTCTTGTCATTTTTGAGCTTAGTGCCGCGTTATTGCTGAGAAAACCGCTCTGTGCATTACTACGACTTTGTCACGTGGTGCACCGGCGTTCACTCTCACCTGCTCGCCGCCTGGTTTCGTTTGAGTTGTTTACGGCCTTTTGGAGGCGTGACCTGCTGAAGTCAATTCTTGAATCAGACGGGTATATAAGTGTGAAACACCGCGGCAGCGGTCGCAGCAGCCCTAATCGCGTGAAGACCTAAGAGAGTAAAGACCATCGACTCTACCGGCGCTCGACTCTACCGGCGCTCGACTCTACCGGCGCTCGACTCTACCGGCGCTCGACTCTACCGGCGCTCGACTCTACCGGCGCTCGACTCTACCTGCACTCAACTCCACCGAGCAGGGCACTTGAGTATTGCACTTTTTGTACCAATTGTTTGCACTTAAAACTTACTATTTATACTTTACTCTCTACTTGTCTATTGTCTTTTCTACTCCTCTTCAATGTGTTTTCAAATTCCCACTGTCATTTCTACACAGACATTTCCATCTGTTTTACGCAAAAGGAGATGCAACCATAACAATCTGCATGTTATATCACCATCCATAACTGCCTCTTCTACTTTCTCAATAGGCTTGTGGAACTGTCAGTCTGCTGTGAACAAAGCTGATTTCATTACAGCTTTTGTTCAACATTCTGGTCTTTCAGTTGTAGCACTTACAGAAACATGGATCAAACCAGAGGACTCTCCCATAATCACACTTTCTCCCACAGTCCTGGCCTCACAGGAAGAGGTGGAGGGACCGGATTACTTATACCTACTGACTGGAAGTTCAAACAGCTAGCACCCTTGTGTGACAACAGCTCCTTTGAGTTCCATGCTGTTACCATCACCCGCCCTGTTAAAAGTCACTTTGTAGTTATCTATCGACCCCCAGGTCAGCTTGGACATTTCTTGGAGGAGTTGGACGTGCTTCTTTCATCCTTCCCTGAGGATGGTACTCCTCTGGTGGTATTAGGAGACTTCAACATCCACCTAGAAAAGCCACAGGCTGCTAACTTCAATAACCTGACTGCATCATTTGACCTCAAGCAGGTCTCCACACCAGTAACTCACAAGTCTGGAAACCAACTAGATCTCATCTACATAAGACACTGCTCCGCTCGGCATACTCAGGTCACACCTCTGCACACGTCGGATCATTTCTTCGTGACTCTTGACCTCGATCTAACTTCTCCAGACACTGCGACTGTTTTACCCCTGGTCACTTTCCGACGTAACCTGCGTTCACTCAGTCCCTCCCGCTTTTCCTCTGCCGTCTCTTCTGCGCTTCCCCCTCTTGAGGAGCTCTCTCTTTTAAACACCAACACTGCCACTGACACTCTGTGCTCCACGCTTACATTCTGCCTGGACAACTTATGCCCTCTTATATCCAGACCAGCTCGTACATCCTCGTCTGCCCCTGGTTATCCGATGTTCTACGTGAGCATCGCACCAGCCTCCGGTCAGCTGAGAGGAAATGTCAAAAGATCCAACTAACCTCTGTATCTACCAGTCTCTCCTCTCTAATTTCTCTGCTGATGTCACTTCTGCAAAAACCCTCTACTGCCATTCTAAGTTAATCAACTCACCTGACTCACGCACTCTCTTTAAAACCTTCTCTGCCCTCCTTTGTCCGCCTGCTCCCCCTCCTTCATCAGAGTTAACAGCTGATGATTTTGAGTCTTTCTTTGTAAAGAAAACAACTGCCATCAGCAGTCAGTTTTCTGCGCCAGCACCTGTTGAACTCTTTCACACCTGATACGTGTTTGCTCCCTTCTTTTTACATTTACATTTTACATTTAGTCATTTAGCAGACGCTTTTATCCAAAGCGACTTACAAGTGAGGAAAACAATGGAAGCAATTTCAACAACACAAGGAACAAAAAGCATAAGTGCACCAAAAACTAGTCAGTTAAAACCTAGCACAGCACAGAAAGCTAAGGATAGGAAAGTTTTTTTTTTTTTTAAGAAGGAATTGATAGAAGGAAGTTAAGAATTTAGTGTTTGTCAGTCAGGTGTTGACAAAAGAGATATGTTTTCAAGCGTTTTTTAAAGATGTCTACAGAATCTGCTGATCTTGTAGCAGCTGTAGATCATTCACCAATGAACAGATCCCTCTCACGTACTTTCTCTGGATCTGTTCATTGGTGAACAGATCCCTCTCACGTACTTTCTCTGGATCTGTTCACCAATGAACAGATCCAGAGAAAGTACGTGAGAGGGATTTTTTTCCTTTTTGGGATGGTACCACCAGACGTTGTTCATTTGCAGATCGCAGGGATCTGGTAGAACATAGGTCTGTATCAGTGACTGAAGCGGACGTATCCAAGGTCATTAGTTCTAACCACCCTACCACCTGCCCGCTGGATCCCATCCCCACACATCTCCTTCAGGCCATCTCTCCATCTGTCCTGCTCTCACCCACATCATCAACTCATCTCTCTCCACTGGGTCATTCCCCACAGCTTTCAAAGAGGCCTGCATCACAACACGACTGAAGAAACCCACTCTCAACCCTTCACTGTTAGAAAACTACAGACCAGTTCCCTCCTTCCCTTTACTGCCAAAGCTCTGGAGTGGGTTGTGTTTAAACAGCTCTCCTCCTTTCTCACACGGAACAACCTCCTGGACCAGAACCAGTCTGGGTTCAAGAGCGGACATTCCACCGAAACTGCACTGCTCTCAGTCATCGAAGCCCTGAGACTGGCAAAGGCAACATCCAAGTCATCTGTCCTCATCTTACTGGATCTGTCTGCTGCTTTTGACACTGTTAATCATCACATCCTCTTGTCTTCTCTCAGTACGATGGGTGTCTCTGGAATGGCGTTAGAATGGTTCAAGTCTTACCTCTCGGGTAGGTCATTCAGAGTATCCTGGAGAAACGAGGTCTCTGAGTCCCAGCATCTTAATACAGGGGTGCCTCAGGGCTCAGTGCTTGGACCCTTGGCTCTGTCATTCAGAAACATGGCTTTTCCTATCACTGCTGCAGATGACACTCAACTCCACTTGTCATTTCAACCTGATGATCCAACGGTCTCTGCTCACGTCTCGGCCTGAGTGACATCTCACTTTGGATGAAGGACCATCACCTGCAGCTGAACCTTTCAAAAACAGAACTGCTTGTGATTCCGGCCAAACCCAAAGACCCACCACAACCTCTCCATTCAACTAGGCTCATCAACCATTACACCGTCCAGCACTGCCAGAAATCTGGGAGTGGTAATTGATGATCAACTAAACTTCACAAGTCATGTTTCCACCACCACCAGGTCCTGTAGATTCATCCTCTACAACATTAGGAAAATTAGACCTTTCCTATCAGAGCACTCTACACAAATCCTAGTTCAGGCTCTTGTCTTGTCCAAACTGGATTATTGCAATGCTCTTCTGGCTGGACTCCTGCTGCACAACCAAACCTCTGCAGCTCATCCAGAATGCAGCAGCAAGAGTGGTCTTTAAAGAACCGAAGAGAGCGCACGTAACTCCTGTCTTCATTAGGTTACACTGGCTCCCGGTTGAGGCACGCATTAAGTTCAAAGCTATGTTCTTGGCCTACAAGACCACCACTGGCTCCGCCCCCTCATATCTTCACTCACTGATACAGACCTATGTTCTACCAGATCCCTGCGATCTGCTAATGAACAACGTCTGGTTGTACCATCCCAAAAAGGAAAAAAATCCCTCTCACGTACTTTCTCTGGATATGTTCCACATTGGTGGAATGATCTACCTGCTGCTACAGGATCAGCAGATTCTGTAGACATCTTTAAAAAACGCATGAAAACATATCTCTTTTGTCAACACCTGACTGACAAACACTGAATTCTTAATTTAAAAGAAGGAATTCTATCAATTCCTTCTTTTAATAAAAAAAAATAAATAAAACTTTCCTATCCTTAACTTTGTATGCTGTGCTAGGTTTTAACTGACTAGTTTTTGGTGCACTTATGCTTTTTGTTCCTTGTGTTGTTGAAATTGCTTCCATTGTTTTCCTCATTTGTAAGTCGCTTTGGATAAAAGCAATGTGTTATAATAATTTTAATTCTTATGTTTAGAGTTACTGGGGGCTTATAGTTCTCTTCAGGTCATGTCAAATTCATGTCATGTCCTTCGCTCTAATCCAAGCAGGAAGTAGACATAACAGGACTGAGACATGGCTTGTCACGGGACTCTTTCTCCTGGACCATTGTGAACGCCTCTCACTAGGGACGTCACTGTGTTGTATATAATCCCATGTTATGTTTACTTCTTTAAGCAAACCTTCCGCTGTAATATTGTGCTGCTTTGCTTCTCCTTGCAAGGATTAAAACTTGGCCATTGCTTGTTAAATTATAATCGGTCTCCGTGTCTCTCTGGTTAAATATATGGATATAAAATATTCCTATAACAAAATGTAAATGTAAATACATCTAAATTCACCTAAATTCATCTAAATTTATCTAAATTCCTCTAGATACATATAAATTCACCTAAATTCATCTAAATTCACTTAAATTCATCTAAATTCATCTAAATTTATCTAAATTCACCTAAATACATCTAAAATAATCTAAATTCACCTAAATACATCTAAATTCACTTAAATTCATCTAAATTCATCTAAATTTATCTAAATTCACCTAAAATAATCTAAATTCACCTAAATACATCTAAATTCATCTAAATTCACCTAAATTCATCTAAATTCACCTAAATTCATCTAAATTCATCTAAAATAATCTAAATTCACCTAAATACATCTAAATTCATCTAAATTTATCTAAATTTATCTAAATTCATCTAAATTTATCTAAATTCACCTAAATACATCTAAATTTATCTAAATTCATCTAAATACATCTAAATTCACCTAAATACATCTAAAATAATCTAAATTCACCTAAATTCATCTAAATACATCTAAATACATCTAAATTCATCTAAATTCACCTAAATTCATCTAAATTTATCTAAATTCCTCTAAATAAATCTAAATTCATCTAAATTCACCTAAATTCATCTAAATTCATCTAGATACATCTAAATACATCTAAATTCATTTAAATTCATCTAAATACATCTAAATTCACCTAAATTCATCTAAATCCATCTAAACTCAGATAATGACAATAGTGCACAGTTAATTATGTTGTGCAGTTTTGGCTCATATGGTTAAACAAGGTACATCAACATACATTGTAGATATAAGAATCCTCAATATATGTATAAATAAATATATGTTTTGCATTTTTGTAGTAGCTAGATCATTTTGTCTGGGTCATTTTATAAGCCTGCTGAAAAAGTGTGAGCACCCCTGACTTACACCTGAAGGTTCGAGTGGAGCCCGGGCCTGGACGGGTCAGGGCTGTTTTAGAACAACACAATATTAAGTGCTTATAAAGATGTCTAACACATAGTCTACAGACCACTCGGTCTGTGAGGTCAGAGCTGAGAACAGGGTTACTGTCAAAAGCTGTCCCTCTACAAGGATTTATATAATCTCAACACTTTCGGTTTACTTTATTTGTCCATTTGTGTAAAAATCTTGGTTGTGGAAAATGTAAACTCTGCCTCTGACCTGTTTCTGTTGGGTTTGTTCATTGACAACAGCATGTCCCTGCAGGGCTGCCGTAGGTCATCACAGGGGTTTGTGGATTTGCACCTGTCAGCTCAACCTACCAACAAAACTAGCACCTGCACTTTTAAGGGTTGTCTCGGGCCATCAACAGGATCCTTCTGACAAATGCTGAGACCTGTGAGGATTATTTTGTCCCACACAAGCTGCAGTGTTCATAAACACATCTCAAACATTATTAAGAGTCATCCATACGGAGCATGTTAACAGTTTCCAACATACGCTGTGCACTTCCGGCTCAGAGATGAATAAAGTCAGCAGCGCTCTGGTTGAGTGAAGCCAGGGCAGCTCGTAGAAGATCAAACAGCACGAATATCGCGTGCTGCACATTTCACTCCATCGTGTTGTTTTCTCAAAATGACAACCAAAAGAGAGTTGTTACTGTAGTAGTGTTTGGAGAAGCAGACCAGAGCACAGACACAAAAGCTAAGGTGAGAAATACCAGCTGTAAAGCTTCTTTGGGTCTCTTTGAAAAGCTCTATAAGTGCATTATATCGTTATATTATGTTGTGTATTAAAATATCCTTTATAAACTAAGAAATATGAGATTATATATGATATTATAAAGACTTGTTTATAGGTTATGATATATGATATATTTATAGGCCGTATTATCTTATTATACATCTCTGCCCATACATGTGTGGTTTCCCAATTCTTACCCCTTCATTTGGGAGGGTGAGGGGTAAGTTAGAGAAACTGCTTCCACTGTTTTTTATGGAGCTTTGTGTTTCTGTAGTGTTTCTCTGAGACAGACTAATGCAAGAGTGTAACAGACCATATTTAATGATCTGAAGGATCTGTGCGACTTAAGAAAAGAAAATGTTCTTTGTATGTTTTCTATTAATCCTAACAAAGCATGTAAAGGGGGGGGTCTTCAGTCTTGAGCCGAGTTAATGAGACGTTAGACCAGCCGAGCATCAGCGCTTAAATCGACCACACAAAGCCACATTTATGTTCAATTACACATCAGCTCTGCTCTCTGAGTCCTGTCCCTGGTTTGTCTCTGGTTTGTCTCTGGTTTGTCTTTTGTCTCTGGTTTGTCTCTGGTTTGTCTCTGGTTTGTCTCTGGTTTGTCCCTGGTTTGTCTCAAATTTGTCTTTTGTCTCTAGTTTGTCTTTTGTCTCTGGTTTGTCCCTGATTTGTCTTTGTCTCTGGTTTGTCTCTGGTTTGTCTTTTGTCTCTGGTTTGTCCCTGGTTTGTCTCTGGTTTGTCTTTTGTCTCTGGTTTGTCCCTGGTTTGTCTCTGGTTTGTCACTGGTTTGTCTTTTGTCTCTGGTTTGTCTTTTGTCTCTGGTTTGTCTCTGGTTTGTCTCTGGTTTGTCTTTTGTCTCTGGTTTGTCCCTGGTTTGTCTCTGGTCTGTCTCTGGTTTGTCTTTTGTCTCTGGTTTGTCCATAGTTTTGTCTCTGATTTGTCTTTTGGCTCTGGTTTGTTCCTGGTTTGTCTTTTGTCTCTGGTTTGTCTCTGGTTTGTCCCTGGTTTGTCTTTTGTCTCTGGTTTGTCTCTGGTTTGTCCCTGGTTTGTCTCTGGTTTGTCTCTGGTTTGTCTCTCGTTTGTCTTTTGTCTCTGGTTTGTCTCTGGTTTGTCTCTCGTTTGTCTTTTGTCTCTGATTTGTCTCTGGTTTGTGCCTGGTTTGTCCCTGGTTTGTCCCTGATTTGTCTCTGGTTTGTCCCTGGTTAGTCTCTGGTTTGTCTCTGGTTTGTCCCTGGTTTGTCTTTGTCTCTGGTTTGTCTCTGGTTTGTCTCTGATTTGTCTTTTGTCTCTGGTTTGTCATTTGTCTCTGGTTTGTCCCTGGTTTGTCTTTTGTCTCTGGTTTGTCTCTGGTTTGTCCCTGGTTTGTCTTTTGTCTCTGGTTTGTCTCTGATTTGTCTCTGGTTTGTCTCTGATTTGTCTCTGGTTTGTCTCTGATTTGTCTTTTGTCTCTGGTTTGTCATTTGTCTCTGGTTTGTCCCTGGTTTGTCTTTGTCTCTGGGTTGTCTCTGGTTTGTCCCTGGTTTGTCTTTTGTCTGGTTTGTCTCTGGTTTGTCCCTGGTTTGTCCCTGGTTTGTCTCTGGTTGGTCTTTTGTCTGGTTTGTCTCTGGTTTGTCCCTGGTTTGTCTCTCGTTGGTCTTTTGTCTCTGCTTTGTCTCTGATTTGTCTCTGATTTGTCCCTGGTTTGTCCCTGGTTTGTCCCTGGTTTGTCTTTAGTCTCTGGTTTGTCTCTGGTTTGTCCCTGGTTTGTCTCTGGTTTGTCCCTGGTTTGTCTTTGTCTCTGGTTTGTCTCTGGTTTGTCTCTGGTTTGTCCCTGGTTAGTCTCTGGTTTGTCTCTGGTTTGTCCCTGGTTTGTCTTTGTCTCTGGTTTGTCTCTGGTTTGTCTCTGATTTGTCTTTTGTCTCTGGTTTGTCATTTGTCTCTGGTTTGTCCCTGGTTTGTCTTTTGTCTCTGGTTTGTCTCTGGTTTGTCCCTGGTTTGTCTTTTGTCTCTGGTTTGTCTCTGATTTGTCTCTGGTTTGTCTCTGATTTTCTCTGGTTTGTCTCTGATTTGTCTTTTGTCTCTGGTTTGTCATTTGTCTCTGGTTTGTCCCTGGTTTGTCTTTGTCTCTGGGTTGTCTCTGGTTTGTCCCTGGTTTGTCTTTTGTCTGGTTTGTCTCTGGTTTGTCCCTGGTTTGTCTTTGTCTCTGGTTTGTCTCTGGTTTGTCTCTGGTTTGTCCCTGGTTAGTCTCTGGTTTGTCTCTGGTTTGTCCCTGGTTTGTCTTTGTCTCTGGTTTGTCTCTGGTTTGTCTCTGATTTGTCTTTTGTCTCTGGTTTGTCATTTGTCTCTGGTTTGTCCCTGGTTTGTCTTTTGTCTCTGGTTTGTCTCTGGTTTGTCCCTGGTTTGTCTTTTGTCTCTGGTTTGTCTCTGATTTGTCTCTGGTTTGTCTCTGATTTGTCTCTGGTTTGTCTCTGATTTGTCTTTTGTCTCTGGTTTGTCATTTGTCTCTGGTTTGTCCCTGGTTTGTCTTTGTCTCTGGGTTGTCTCTGGTTTGTCCCTGGTTTGTCTTTTGTCTGGTTTGTCTCTGGTTTGTCCCTGGTTTGTCCCTGGTTTGTCTCTGGTTTGTCTCTCGTTGGTCTTTTGTCTGGTTTGTCTCTGGTTTGTCCCTGGTTTGTCCCTGGTTTGTCTCTCGTTGGTCTTTTGTCTCTGCTTTGTCTCTGATTTGTCTCTGGTTTGTCCCTGGTTTGTCTCTGATTTGTCCCTGGTTTGTCCCTGGTTTGTCTTTAGTCTCTGGTTTGTCTCTGGTTTGTCCCTGGTTTGTCTCTGGTTTGTCTCTGGTTTGTCCCTGGTTTGTCTTTGTCTCTGGTTTGTCTCTGGTTTGTCTCTGGTTTGTCTTTGTCTCTGGGTTGTCTCTGGTTTGTCCCTGGTTTGTCTTTTGTCTGGTTTGTCTCTGGTTTGTCCCTGGTTTGTCTTTGTCTCTGGTTTGTCTCTGGTTTGTCTCTGGTTTGTCCTTGGTTTGTCTATGTCTCTGGTTTGTCCCTGGTTTGTCCCTGGTTTATCTCTGGTTTGTCTCTGGTTTGTCTTTTGTCTCTGGTTTTTTTCTCTGATTTGTCTCTGGTTTGTCTCTGATTTGTCTCTTGGTTGTCCCTGGTTAGTCTCTGGTTTGTCTCTGGTTTGTCCCTGGTTTGTCTTTGTCTCTGGTTTGTCTCTGGTTTGTCTCTGATTTGTCTTTTGTCTCTGGTTTGTCATTTGTCTCTGGTTTGTCCCTGGTTTGTCTTTTGTCTCTGGTTTGTCTCTGGTTTGTCCCTGGTTTGTCTTTTGTCTCTGGTTTGTCTCTGATTTGTCTCTGGTTTGTCTCTGATTTGTCTCTGGTTTGTCTCTGATTTGTCTTTTGTCTCTGGTTTGTCATTTGTCTCTGGTTTGTCCCTGGTTTGTCTTTGTCTCTGGGTTGTCTCTGGTTTGTCCCTGGTTTG
Organism: Neodontobutis hainanensis; assembly: GCA_024349245.1. Lineage (NCBI taxonomy): Eukaryota > Metazoa > Chordata > Actinopteri > Gobiiformes > Odontobutidae > Neodontobutis > Neodontobutis hainanensis. Next base: position 70,373 of record JALDNG010000285.1, read on the forward strand.
TCTTTTGTCTGGTTTGTCTCTGGTTTGTCCCTGGTTTGTCTCTGGTTTGTCTCTCGTTGGTCTTTTGTCTGGATTGTCTCTGGTTTGTCCCTGGTTTGTCCCTGGTTTGTCTCTCGTTGGTCTTTTGTCTCTGCTTTGTCTCTGATTTGTCTCTGGTTTGTCCCTGGTTTGTCTCTGATTTGTCTCTGGTTTGTCCCTGGTTTGTCCCTGGTTTGTCTTTAGTCTCTGGTTTGTCTCTGGTTTGTCCCTGGTTTGTCTCTGGTTTGTCTCTGGTTTGTCCCTGGTTTGTCTTTGTCTCTGGTTTGTCTCTGGTTTGTCTTTTCTCTCTGGTTTGTCTCTGGTTTGTCTCTGGTTTGTCCTTGGTTTGTCTATGTCTCTGGTTTGTCCCTGGTTTGTCCCTGGTTTATCTCTGGTTTGTCTCTGGTTTGTCTTTTGTCTCTGTTTTTTTTCTCTGATTTGTCTCTGGTTTGTCCCTGGTTTGTCTCTGATTTGTCTCTTGGTTGTCCCTGGTTTGTCCCTGGTTAGTCTCTGGTTTGTCGTTGTCTCTGCTTTGTCTCTGGTTTGTCTCTGGTTTGTCCCTGGTTTGTCTCTGATTTGTCTTTTGTCTCTGGTTTGTCCCTGGTTTGTCTTTAGTCTCTGGTTTGTCTCTGGTTTGTCCCTGGTTTGTCTCTGGTTTGTCTCTGGTTTGTCCCTGGTTTGTCTTTGTCTCTGGTTTGTCTCTGGTTTGTCTTTTGTCTCTGGTTTGTCTGGTTTGTCTCTGGTTGTCCCTGGTTTGTTTTTGTCTCTGGTTTGTCTCTGGTTTGTCTTTTGTCTCTGGTTTGTCCCTGGTTTGTCCCTGGTTTGTCTCTGGTTTGTCCCTGGTTTGTCTCTGGTTTGTCCCTGGTTTGTCTTTGTCTCTGGTTTGTCTCTGGTTTGTCTTTTGTCTCTGGTTTGTCTCTGGTTTGTCCCTGGTTTGTTTTTGTCTCTGGTTTGTCTCTGGTTTGTCTTTTGTCTCTGGTTTGTCCCTGGTTTGTCTTTTGTCTCTGGTTTGTCTCTGGTTTGTCCCTGGTTTGTCCCTGGTTTGTCTTTGTCTCTGGTTTGTCTCTGGTTTGTCTCTGGTTTGTCTCTGGTTTGTCTCTGGTTTGTCTTTTTTCCCTGGTTTGTCCCTGGTTTGTCTTTGTCTCTGGTTTGTCTCTGGTTTGTCTCTGGTTTGTCTCTGGTTTGTCCCTGGTTTGTCTTTGTCTCTGGTTTGTCTCTGGTTTGTCTCTGGTTTGTCTCTGGTTTGTCCCTGGTTTGTCTCTGGTTTGTTTCTGGTTTGTCTTTTGTCTCTGGTTTGTCTCTGGTTTGTCTCTGGTTTGTCTTTTATCTCTGGTTTGTCTCTGGTTTCTCTTTTGTCTGTGGTCTGTCTCTGGTTTGTCTCTGGTTTGTCCCTGGTTTGTCCCTGGTTTGTCCCTGGTCAGTCTCTGGTTTGTCCCTGGTTTGTCTTTGTCTCTGGTTTGTCTCTGGTTTGTCTCTGGTTTGTCCCTGATTTGTCTCTGATTTGTCTCTGATTTGTCTTTTGTCTCTGGTTTGTCCCTGGTTTGTCTTTTGTCTCTGGTTTGTCTCTGGTTTGTCTCTGGTTTGTCCCTGGTTTGTCTATGTCTCTGGTTTGTCCCTGGTTTGTCCCTGGTTTGTCTATGTCTCTGGTTTGTCCCTGGTTTGTCCCTGGTTTGTCTCTGGTTTGTCTCTCGTTTGTCTTTTGTCTCTGGTTTGTCCCTGGTTTGTCTCTGATTTGTCTCTGGTTTGTCTCTGGTTTGTCTCTCGTTTGTCTTTTGTCTCTGGTTTGTCCCTGGTTTGTCTCTGATTTGTCTCTGGTTTGTCCCTGGTTTGTCCCTGGTTTGTCCCTGGTTTGTCTCTGGTTTGTCTTTTGTCCCTGGTTTGTCTCTGGTTTGTCTCTGGTTTGTCCCTGGTTTGTCTATGTCTCTGGTTTGTCCCTGGTTTGTCTCTGGTTTGTCTCTCGTTTGTCTTTTGTCTCTGGTTTGTCCCTGGTTTGTCTCTCGTTTGTCTTTTGTCTCTGGTTTGTCCCTGGTTTGTCTCTGATTTGTCTCTGGTTTGTCCCTGGTTTGTCCCTGGTTTGTCCCTGGTTTGTCCCTGGTTTGTCTCTGGTTTGTCTCTGGTTTGTCCCTGGTTTGTCTTTGTCTCTGGTTTGTCTCTGGTTTGTCCCTGGTTTGTCTTTGTCTCTGGTTTGTCTCTGGTTTGTCTTTTGTCTCTGGTTTGTCTCTGGTTTGTCTCTGGTTTGTCCCAGGTTTGTCTCTGATTTGTCTCTGGTTTGTCTCTGGTTTGTCTTTTGTCTCTGGTTTGTCTCTGGTTTGTCCCTGGTTTGTCTATGTCTCTGGTTTGTCCCTGGTTTGTCTCTGGTTTGTCTCTCGTTTGTCTTTTGTCACTGGTTTGTCCCTGGTTTGTCTCTGATTTGTCTCTGGTTTGTCCCTGGTTAGTCTCTGATTTGTCTCTGATTTGTCTTTTGTCTCTGGTTTGTCCCTGGTTTGTCTCTGGTTTGTCTCTCGTTTGTCTTTTGTCTCTGGTTTGTCTCTGGTTTGTCTCTGATTTGTCTCTGATTTGTCCCTGGTTTGTCCCTAGTCCCTGGTTTGTCTCTGGTTTGTCTCTGGTTTGTCCCTGGTTTGTCTTTAGTCTCTGGTTTGTCTCTGGTTTGTCCCTGGTTTGTCTCTGGTTTGTCTCTGGTTTGTCCCTGGTTTGTCTTTGTCTCTGGTTTGTCTCTGGTTTGTCCCTGGTTTGTCTTTGTCTCTGGTTTGTCTCTGGTTTGTCTTTTGTCTCTGGTTTGTCTCTGGTTTGTCTCTGGTTTGTCCCTGGTTTGTTTTTGTCTCTGGTTTGTCTCTGGTTTGTCTCTGGTTTGTCTTTTCTCTCTGGTTTGTCTCTGGTTTGTCTCTGGTTTGTCCTTGGTTTGTCTATGTCTCTGGTTTGTCCCTGGTTTGTCCCTGGTTTATCTCTGGTTTGTCTCTGGTTTGTCTTTTGTCTCTGTTTTTTTTCTCTGATTTGTCTCTGGTTTGTCCCTGGTTTGTCTCTGATTTGTCTCTTGGTTGTCCCTGGTTTGTCCCTGGTTAGTCTCTGGTTTGTCGTTGTCTCTGCTTTGTCTCTGGTTTGTCTCTGGTTTGTCCCTGGTTTGTCTCTGATTTGTCTTTTGTCTCTGGTTTGTCCCTGGTTTGTCTTTAGTCTCTGGTTTGTCTCTGGTTTGTCCCTGGTTTGTCTCTGGTTTGTCTCTGGTTTGTCCCTGGTTTGTCTTTGTCTCTGGTTTGTCTCTGGTTTGTCTTTTGTCTCTGGTTTGTCTGGTTTGTCTCTGGTTGTCCCTGGTTTGTTTTTGTCTCTGGTTTGTCTCTGGTTTGTCTTTTGTCTCTGGTTTGTCCCTGGTTTGTCCCTGGTTTGTCTCTGGTTTGTCCCTGGTTTGTCTCTGGTTTGTCCCTGGTTTGTCTTTGTCTCTGGTTTGTCTCTGGTTTGTCTTTTGTCTCTGGTTTGTCTCTGGTTTGTCCCTGGTTTGTTTTTGTCTCTGGTTTGTCTCTGGTTTGTCTTTTGTCTCTGGTTTGTCCCTGGTTTGTCTTTTGTCTCTGGTTTGTCTCTGGTTTGTCCCTGGTTTGTCCCTGGTTTGTCTTTGTCTCTGGTTTGTCTCTGGTTTGTCTCTGGTTTGTCTCTGGTTTGTCTCTGGTTTGTCTTTTTCCTGGTTTGTCCCTGGTTTGTCTTTGTCTCTGGTTTGTCTCTGGTTTGTCTCTGGTTTGTCTCTGGTTTGTCCCTGGTTTGTCTTTGTCTCTGGTTTGTCTCTGGTTTGTCTCTGGTTTGTCTCTGGTTTGTCCCTGGTTTGTCTCTGGTTTGTTTCTGGTTTGTCTTTTGTCTCTGGTTTGTCTCTGGTTTGTCTCTGGTTTGTCTTTTATCTCTGGTTTGTCTCTGGTTTCTCTTTTGTCTGTGGTCTGTCTCTGGTTTGTCTCTGGTTTGTCCCTGGTTTGTCCCTGGTTTGTCCCTGGTCAGTCTCTGGTTTGTCCCTGGTTTGTCTTTGTCTCTGGTTTGTCTCTGGTTTGTCTCTGGTTTGTCCCTGATTTGTCTCTGATTTGTCTCTGATTTGTCTTTTGTCTCTGGTTTGTCCCTGGTTTGTCTTTTGTCTCTGGTTTGTCTCTGGTTTGTCTCTGGTTTGTCCCTGGTTTGTCTATGTCTCTGGTTTGTCCCTGGTTTGTCCCTGGTTTGTCTATGTCTCTGGTTTGTCCCTGGTTTGTCCCTGGTTTGTCTCTGGTTTGTCTCTCGTTTGTCTTTTGTCTCTGGTTTGTCCCTGGTTTGTCTCTGATTTGTCTCTGGTTTGTCTCTGGTTTGTCTCTCGTTTGTCTTTTGTCTCTGGTTTGTCCCTGGTTTGTCTCTGATTTGTCTCTGGTTTGTCCCTGGTTTGTCCCTGGTTTGTCCCTGGTTTGTCTCTGGTTTGTCTTTTGTCCCTGGTTTGTCTCTGGTTTGTCTCTGGTTTGTCCCTGGTTTGTCTATGTCTCTGGTTTGTCCCTGGTTTGTCCCTGGTTTGTCTCTGGTTTGTCTCTCGTTTGTCTTTTGTCTCTGGTTTGTCCCTGGTTTGTCTCTCGTTTGTCTTTTGTCTCTGGTTTGTCCCTGGTTTGTCTCTGGTTTGTCTTTTGTCTCTGGTTTGTCTCTGGTTTGTCCCTGGTTTGTCTATGTCTCTGGTTTGTCCCTGGTTTGTCTCTGGTTTGTCTCTCGTTTGTCTTTTGTCACTGGTTTGTCCCTGGTTTGTCTCTGATTTGTCTCTGGTTTGTCCCTGGTTAGTCTCTGATTTGTCTCTGATTTGTCTTTTGTCTCTGGTTTGTCCCTGGTTTGTCTCTGGTTTGTCTCTCGTTTGTCTTTTGTCTCTGGTTTGTCTCTGGTTTGTCTCTGATTTGTCTCTGGTTTGTCCCTGGTTTGTCCCTGGTTAGTCCCTGGTTTGTCTCTGGTTTGTCTCTGGTTTGTCCCTGGTTTGTCTTTAGTCTCTGGTTTGTCTCTGGTTTGTCCCTGGTTTGTCTCTGGTTTGTCTCTGGTTTGTCCCTGGTTTGTCTTTGTCTCTGGTTTGTCTCTGGTTTGTCCCTGGTTTGTCTTTGTCTCTGGTTTGTCTCTGGTTTGTCTTTTGTCTCTGGTTTGTCTCTGGTTTGTCTCTGGTTTGTCCCTGGTTTGTTTTTGTCTCTGGTTTGTCTCTGGTTTGTCTCTGGTTTGTCCCTGGTTTGTCTCTGATTTGTCTTTTGTCTCTGGTTTGTCCCTGGTTTGTCTTTAGTCTCTGGTTTGTCTCTGGTTTGTCCCTGGTTTGTCTCTGGTTTGTCTCTGGTTTGTCCCTGGTTTGTCTTTGTTTCTGGTTTGTCTCTGGTTTGTCTTTTGTCTCTGGTTTTTCTCTGGTTTGTCCCTGGTTTGTTTTTGTCTCTGGTTTGTCTCTGGTTTGTCTTTTGTCTCTGGTTTGTCTCTGGTTTGTCTTTTGTCTCTGGTTTGTCTCTGGTTTGTCCCTGGTTTGTCCCTGGTTTGTCTCTGGTTTGTCTCTGGTTTGTCTTTTGTCTCTGGTTTGTCCCTGGTTTACTCGATTAGCAGTGACCGTCTGTCTGTCCTTCACTGGCTCCGTGTTTTTTTTTTTAAACTAACGCAGGGTTGACTGAGCATTGAGTCCACTCGAGATCAACCGCCTCAATCAAGGGCACCTCTGCATCAGACGACTCACGAACAAAGGGCAAACCGACACAAGTTATTCAGGTTTTTAGGGTTTTTATTCGGTTTAACTTGTAATAAATCCTAATATACTGCACGACTCAACTGTAACACACCCACTTAACGAGCTAAAAAAACATGAAAACAACAAACACCGTCATTATTTGATAACTGTTCTGTACAAGAGCACATGAACACATCATAAACTACACCAGACTGAGCTTGTTCTTCTAAACAGAATAAACAGGAGCCAGAGGCAGAGTACGAGCTCTTCATGTTTCTGTGTTACCCTGCAGTAATCCCACAATCCACCTCTTTATCAGGTGTGTTAGTCCCATTTAGAGAATTGACTGCCCCCTTTAGTCGGAGTCAGGTGTTCACAACAGTTGAAGGCAGTTCTTTCTACCTGCAGCTGTGACACAACTGAACAAAAAGCTGCTGGTCTTTTCAGTTTTCCTCGTTATATTTCCTGCTGTAGTTTGTGGAAGCGAAGGGAACTGGGGAGAATATAACCCCCAGGATTCCAGCAATAGTTTGTGGGCGTCCTCGAGCGGACTCCATCCTGTGAGTCAGACTGCAGCGGGCCTCAGCGCAGCCAATAACCATTGCACGAAAAGTAGTTTGCATCAGAAGACTCCGCTGAGCCTCACACGTAATCACGACTAGATATTCATTTAAAACTGTTTTCTAAGGAGTGACTGGAGAGAACTCAAAAGTGCAAAATGGACTTTGTAGTGGCTCTCAGTTTTGGAAAAGACCGTCTGTAAGAGTTTATTAAGGGACACACTCCAGAGGGTAACACTCACGAAGAGTAACGTCAGATTAATAAAGAACAAGACCATGGTAAAAAAGAGGAACAAAACACTGTAGACACCAGTCACTGTAGTCGGTACGACAGGCCTTTCAAGAGACTTGTATCCATGGCAACAAGACAGAGAGGTAATTATGGGATGAGTCAGGGTCGGTACTGTACGAGAGCATCATGAAGACGGGTTGAGGCGTGCTTGAACCGTGCATTATGTAAAAAATAAAACTTAAACGGCTTCTGATGCACGAGGAGCACAGCTGAGCAGAAACACAAGCACTGCTGCAATGGAATAGAAACAAGGAATGGACACTTATCAGAAGTTTATGTCCTGGGTTCGATCTGACTTTATCCAGACGCTGATCTAATCCATTTTAACTCCATCCATTTATGTTTCCTGACGTGTCTCAGCAAACATCGCTTAGACCTTCTACTTAGGAAAGGGTTAATTCATTTTCTGTTGCTATTTTTGTAAAAAGTCTGATTAAAGTCAGGAATCTTTAACAAAAACCCACTGATGGAAGCAAACTCTAAGAACCAATGGATTCTTCAACAACAGCTTGTCAAGAAAGAAAACCAAACATGTCTCTGAAACAGTCATTATTTCTTATTATTGCCTCTTTCTGCTGCACTTCTTTGAGCCTCACTAATCTCTGGAGATAAGGACAGTTCCAGGAGGTCTGTGTCCAGCAGAGGGCGCTGTGTCAGTGAGATACCCATGGTTCTACTGACATGAGAGATAGTATTTCGGGGTTAAAAGTTACATAGGAATGTTTAAAATATCTATAGTATAAATTCCTCAATCTTTAAAAAAATCTTTGGTGGTTGTCCTGGTGGAGTCGACCGTCTATATCGCCTAAAGGCAAACGATCTGACTACCACCACAATCTGAATCCATATCATGAGACAAGCATCTGTTTGTTGAGCACTGTTCTTTACGGGTCGCAGGGGCTGGAGCCTGTCCAGGGGCTTTGGTCAGGAGCGTCCAGCTCTGAAGTCACCACCCTGAGCTACGCATGTCTGCAAAACCTTTAAAACCAGACAGATATCGATATCGGTTAATAACCTAGAGCGGAAGTGGAGGCTGTTGTCGCTCAAGGAAAGCCCCCTGCCTCCAGCTGACACATAACGCAGATGTGGAGGAGCAATAACATTAGACACACTGCACAGCCGAGGCAGACAGTCAGACATTTTCATTAGATAGACTTACATGGGTGGTTGCTGGGCAGATGTGAGCGGCAATAAGATCTGACAGAGTGTGCCTCTGACTGTCAAATGGACTAGAACGTCAGGCCATAGACTCGACTCGAAGAGAAAATAGAGAGCACTAACAGCCCCTTCAGATGGTTCTTCATAGTTTAGCAGACGGAGTGGGTTAACAATGATATTATTACACTTATTAATCTCCTTCAGTTTCTCAAACAGTGCCTCCTGGAGTTTACCTGTGTCGTGTCCCAGTCTGGGACACGTTTTGCAGTTCATCTTAGAATATGGGGATTATGTATCGTCCAATCAGCACACTGCAGTGTTAAACTCAAACTTTGATCTGTGAGACCCTGCCACAGCCCTACAGACCACACGCTGCAGAATCAGGACACGTTAACGCACGGCATGTGGAGAGCAGAGAATCACAAACAGAACACAGCAGGACTTCAACGCACTTTTTTCAAACTGTATTTTACGTCTTTAACAAACTTGGAAAGAGAGAAACGAAGCCTTACAGTTGTGCCGATAAAGAGATGTTAAACTGAGTTCAGGCAGACTTTCGATATTTGTGGAAAAGTATAAAAAATCAGAACTTGTCTGAGCAGTATTTGCAGTTGTTGTCGCTCTTTCCTCTTGTTTTAAATCAGAATCAGTAAAAAAATGACTTGGCGTAGTGCTGAATATGAGAACAATAAAAGACTTTTGTGGCATGCTCATAAATGTCTGCAGTGATGTTGCTTCTTCAGAGTTTCCTCCTGAACCTGAGATAAGATGTGCTTTCTTAAACCTTGGTAAATCAGGCTGCGTGTCTCATTTAAATAGTCTCCTCCCAGTTTTGTTGTGAAAAAGAAGTTCCCACAAATACATCGCCATTAAGGCCAGTCGCTGAATCACCCAGGCCCACTCTTTTCCTGAGATAAACTGATCTGTAGCCTTTTTGTGTCAAAAGGGGTTTAGCGATGGCACAAGGGTTTAGTAGACCTGGCTCTTAGTCTTCAGAGTCACAAGAGTGTAAGTGTCTCATGATGGAGTGTGAACAGCTGAAGCGTCCTTACCTGTGTTGGGGCTGTACATGTAGACGAACCTGGTCCACTCGAAGTGATGCAGCAGCGACATGACGGGCTCCTGAAGCTCCGGTCGCATCTGCAGCAGGAACTGGTTGTTGGTCTGGACGGGAAAGGACGGCGTGACGAAGCAGACGTGCAGCGAGCCGCAGAACGACATCAGCATGTTGACCGTCCGCCGATCGTACATGCCCATGATGGCATACACGCCTTTGGAGAACTGGGAGCAGACTGTCACAAAGAGAGGAAAAAGGTTTTAACAGAGTTCACCTCTGTGTTCCCTTAAAGACCAAATAAAGTGTTTCACAAACATTAGGTCAATGTCTAAAGGCAGTAAAAAAAACTCAGTTTGGGTTTTGAAAACAGCGCTATGAGAAGAATTACATGCCTCAGTTCACAGATTTTCAAAATGGCATTTATCTTTTTTTGCAAATGAATTCATTTGAGTTTTAGGTGGATTTGAACAGGTTTTAGATGGATTTGAACAGGTTTTAGATGAATTTGAACAGGTTTTAGTAGGATTTGAAAAGGTTTTAGTTTGATTTGAAAAGGTTTTAGTTGGATTAAAGCAGGTTTTATTTAGAAATACTATAAATAATGATAAAAAATCCCCATAAAAGTACTATATTCCATAAAATTGTCGGATAAAATTAAACACAAAATGAGGCAAAAATAAATAAATAAATAATAAAAAAAAGGAAATCAAAATATAGGTCCCTGAAAAAAAGATATATTCATTGATATGAAGCATATACGGTAGCTGTTAATCCTCCATTTTGTGTTTTTATCTTCATGCAAAAAGAAAAAAAAAGTGTGCAGCTTCAGAAGACAATCCCACTCACACAATGCTTCTAATCAAATTACTCACACAGCGCTCCTTCACACTCAAGGATTAAGCATAAGACAAAATAACACTCGCCGAGGCACTACGACTCATTCTGTAAATCGTCTTATTTATGGTCCTCTGGGAACAATCGGATTAAAGCCTATTAAAAGAACTTGCAGTTTGTCAGCATCAGGAAAACCCATGGCTTCAGCTTTGTAAAGGCTCTACAAGGCTCTACGAACAGCACTGATCAGTCAAAGACTTCTTCTGGGCCACAGTACAGTGCTACCGAATCTCATACTGTAACAGAAATCATCGGAAAAAACAACACGTCCCCTGGATTTTATAATCAAGGAATATTATTTCAGAAGCTTTGTCCAATCACAGCTCGCTTCTGGAAAAAGGAGCACTCCCATTGGTCGAGTCGTGAAGTAATGTCTGTAATGTTGATAAAACTAAAAAATCAGACACGATGTTTAACGAGAAGGAGATAACGTTCTGACGCTAAAGTCGGAGCTAAAACTGGCTCAGCTCTAAACTTTGGAGAATGTATCAGTATTTTGAGGAAAAAACTCAAAGAGAAGCAGGAGAGGTCCCTCTGCTGGAGGACAGTGGCTCTGAGACAGGGACCAGGAAAAAAAACAGGAGTGGAGCTTTAAGAAATGATTTGTCTCTTCCCTCTCGGTCAGGTTTCATCGACATGTGCTGCTTCCATCAACAGTATCCTGCTCTCTGATTGGTCGCCTGTGTTCACCTGTGATTGGCTCGATGACCTCAGGTCTGTTTCCTTCAGGTTATTACCTGTCTCTCTGTAGCACTGACTGACTGTAAAAGCTAAAGGACCAAAACATATGTTTAAAATAGTTATTATTCTTGCCCCGCCCTGCATCGACGTAGTTCTCAATCATCATGGAGCATAAAACTTACCTGCAGGACGATCTGTGGCCAAACCCTTGTTGTCAAGTCTGTGTTGTTTAATACAAATTAAAATCGTAATAATGGGACCAAAAGGCCTGCTGTGGGATCTGTATTAATCGTATTTCAACTGCTTTTCACAGTTTTAGAAAACATCAGGCCTATATCAAATGAATAATTAGTAACTGTTGGATTAGCATGAACGTTTACTGACTCACTCTTGCTAACATGAGTCACATTCACAAAAATAAGATTAACAATCCAAACAGTGCCATCCACACTGGCCTCACACTGAGACTCGCCTCGTGTCCTTGTTGTCGCCTGAGACCCCTATGGCCAGCGCCGCTAACACACTAACAACAAGTCCCCCTGAAATAACTACTCCCTCTGGGGCTATGCTATCATGCTAACAATAGACATTTGGCCCTGAGCAACCACTATCATGCTAACGAGGTATCTGTCTCTTAGCATTAGCGCTGCTGTCGCGCCGGGCCGACCGGCTCGTTGTCAGAGAGGGTCGGGCGGGAGAAAGTCGACAGACGCTCTGAGCTCTAAAAATGTGTGTGTCTGTTTGTGTTCAGGTCAACAGCTTGGCCCTGGAAAGAGCTCTGTCGATGCTCGGACTGAATGAACACTTTTAATTAGACAGTAATTAAGTAAAGTTTACGGATTATTATTTGACTCTTGTGTAGAGTTGAGTTGCTAACGAGGCTAAAGTGAGGAGAAAGATATTGATGGAAACGGTCAATGTAAGTCATTTTAACACAAGCTGATCCAATGTTTCCCACAATGAGCCGTACATATTATATACCGTGTGGGCGTTGGATTTGGTGAAGGTGAATTATATTGTGCTCCTGTCTGTTCTGTGGCTGCTCCGAGAAGGGCTCAGTGCAGACTCCGTAGCACCAACTTATGAGAGAAAGGACTGCTGCTCTTGACGCCATTCGAGTGAAACTTTCGGGTAATTCTCAGAGAAAGCGGAGATACATTGATTCAGGGTAAAAGCTGAATAAAATTAGAAGCAAACAGAAATGCAAGGCTCTGCACTAACTTCCACATTTATATTTGGACAAACCCAGTCTGATTAAAGACTTTAAGATAATGTCCGTCACATTTTTGTGGATGATAATTCCGTTGACATCATTTCCGACCAGTCTTTTTTAAATATGAGTTGGTCCGTCACAGCAGAAGGAGTCGACCTCAGTCGGACGTCTCGCTCCTCGACACCTGAGGCTTTTCAGACAGAGCTTTATTTAAACTCAGCCCAGAGACGACGACAGGAGCCACGGGGCCCACAGCTGAGCCCACACCAACACAAACCCTCTCCTGCCTCTCACACACCCTCCATTCGGTCTGCGGATGGAAAACAGGACATCTAAGTCTGTGTTGCACGTTTCCAGAGCAATGTTCCAACTGCCAGGGTTTTCCTCGTTATAGGCTGTCAGTATCTGCCCTCGTATAAACATATGCATGTGGTCTTCGTCAAAGTTGACACTGACTCCTCTCTTCATTAGTTACACTGACTCTCTTCATTAGTTACACTGACTCCTCTCTTCATTAGTTACACTGACTCTCTTCATTAGTTACACTGGCTCCTCTCTTCATTAGTTACACTGACTCTCTTCATTAGTTACACTGACTCCTCTCTTCATTAGTTACACTGACTCCTCTCTTCATTAATTACACTGACTCTTCTCTTCAAGAGTTACACTGATTCCTCTCTTCATTAGTTACACTGGCTCCTCTCTTCATTAGTTACACTGACTCTCTTCATTAGTTACACTGACTCCTCTCTTCATTAGTTACACTGACTCCTCTCTTCATTAGTTACACTGACTCCTCTCTTCATTATTTACACTGACTCCTCTCTTCATTAGTTACACTGACTCCTCTCTTCATTAGTTACACTGACTCCTCTCTTCATTAGTTACACTGACTCTCTTCATTATTTACACTGACTCCTCTCTTCATTAGTTACACTGACTCCTCTCTTCATTAGTTACACTGACTCCTCTCTTCATTAGTTACACTGACTCTCTTCATTAGTTACACTGACTCCTCTCTTCATTAGTTACACTGACTCCTCTCTTCATTATTTACAATGACTCCTCTCTTCATTAGTTACACTGACTCCTCTCTTCATTAGTTACACTGACTCCTCTCTTCATTAGTTACACTGACTCCTCTCTTCGTTAGTTACACTGACTCCTCTCTTCGTTAGTTACACTGACTCCTCTCTTCGTTAGTTACACTGACTCCTCTCTTAGTTAGTTACACTGACTCCTCTCTTCGTTAGTTACACTGACTCCTCTGTTCGTTAGTTACACTGACTCCTCTCTTCATTAGTTACACTGACTCTCTTCATTAGTTACACTGGCTCCTCTCTTCATTAGTTACACTGACTCTCTTCATTAGTTACACTGACTCCTCTCTTCGTTAGTTACACTGACTCCTCTCTTCGTTAGTTACACTGACTCCTCTCTTAGTTAGTTACACTGACTCCTCTCTTCATTAGTTACACTGACTCCTCTCTTCATTAATTACACTGACTCTTCTCTTCAAGAGTTACACTGATTCCTCTCTTCATTAGTTACACTGGCTCCTCTCTTCATTAGTTACACTGACTCCTCTCTTCATTATTTACACTGACTCCTCTCTTCATTAGTTACACTGACTCCTCTCTTCATTAGTTACACTGACTCCTCTCTTCATTAGTTACACTGACTCCTCTCTTCGTTAGTTACACTGACTCCTCTCTTCGTTAGTTACACTGACTCCTCTCTTCGTTAGTTACACTGACTCCTCTCTTCGTTAGTTACACTGACTCCTCTCTTCGTTAGTTACACTGACTCCTCTGTTCGTTAGTTACACTGACTCCTCTCTTCATTAGTTACACTGACTCTCTTAATTAGTTACACTGACTCTCTTCATTAGTTACACTGACTCTCTTCATTAGTTACACTGACTCCTCTCTTCATTAGTTACACTGACTCCTCTCTTCATTATTTACACTGACTCCTCTCTTCATTAGTTACACTGACTCCTCTCTTCATTAGTTACACTGACTCCTCTCTTCATTAGTTACACTGACTCCTCTCTTCGTTAGTTACACTGACTCCTCTCTTCGTTAGTTACACTGACTCCTCTCTTCGTTAGTTACACTGACTCCTCTCTTAGTTAGTTACACTGACTCCTCTCTTCGTTAGTTACACTGACTCCTCTGTTCGTTAGTTACACTGACTCCTCTCTTCATTAGTTACACTGACTCCTCTTCATTAGTTACACTGACTCTCTTCATTAGTTACACTGACTCTCTTCATTAGTTACACTGACTCTCTTCATTAGTTACACTGACTCCTCTCTTCATGAGTTACACTGACTCCTCTCTTCATTAGTTACACTGACTCCTCTCTTCATTAGTTACACTGACTCCTCTCTTCATTATTTACACTGACTCCTCTCTTCATTATTTACACTGACTCCTCTCTTCATTATTTACACTGACTCCTCTCTTCATTAGTTACACTGACTCCTCTCTTCATAAGTTACACTGACTACTTTCTTCATGAGTTACACTGACTCCTCTCTTCATAAGTTACACTGACTCCTCTCTTCATTATTTACACTGACTCCTCTCTTCATTAGTTACACTGACTCCTCTCTTCATGAGTTACACTGACTCCTCTCTTCATGAGTTACACTGACTCCTCTCTTCATTAGTTACACTGACTCCTCTCTTTATTATTTACACTGACTCCTCTCTTCATTAGTTACACTGACTCTCTTCATTAGTTACACTGACTCTCTTCATTAGTTACACTGACTCTCTTCATTAGTTACACTGACTCCTCTCTTCGTTAGTTACACTGACTCTCTTCATTAGTTACACTGACTCTCTTCATTAGTTACACTGACTCCTCTCTTCGTTAGTTACACTGACTCTCTTCATTAGTTACACTGACTCTCTTCGTTAGTTACACTGGCTCCTCTTTTCATGAGTTACACTGACTCCTCTCTTCATTAGTTACACTGGCTCCTCTCTTCATTAGTTACACTGACTCCTCTCTTCATTAGTTACACTGACTCCTCTCTTCATGAGTTACACTGGCTCCTCTCTTCATTAGTTACACTGACTCCTCTCTTCATGAGTTACACTGACTCCTCTCTTCATTAGTTACACTGACTCCTCTCTTCATTAGTTACACTGACTCTCTTCATTAGTTACACTGACTCCTCTCTTCATTAGTTACACTGACTCCTCTCTTCATTAGTTACACTGACTCCTCTCTTCATTAGTTACACTGGCTCCTCTCTTCATTAGTTACACTGACTCCTCTCTTCATTAGTTACACTGGCTCCTCTCTTCATTAGTTACACTGACTCTCTTCATTAGTTACACTGACTCCTCTCTTCATTAGTTACACTGGCTCCTCTCTTCATTAGTTACACTGACTCTCTTCATTAGTTACACTGGCTCCTCTCTTCGTTAGTTACACTGACTCTCTTCGTTAGTTACACTGACTCTATTCATTAGTTACACTGACTCCTCTCTTCATTAGTTACACTGACTCTCTTCATTAGTTACACTGACTCTCTTCATTAATTACACTGACTCTCTTCATGAGTTACACTGACTCTCTTCGTTAGTTACAATGACTCTCTTCATGAGTTACACTGACTCCTCTCTTCATGAGTTACACTGACTCCTCTCTTCATTAGTTACACTGACTCTCTTCGTTAGTCACACTGGCTCCTCTCTTCATTAGTTACACTGACTCTCTTCATTAGTTACACTGAGTCCTCTCTTCATGAGTTACACTGACTCCTCTCTTCATGAGTTACACTGACTCCTCTCTTCATTAGTTACACTGACTCTCTTCGTTAGTTACACTGACTCTCTTCATTAGTTACACTGACTCTCTTCATGAGTTACACTGACTCCTCTCTTCATTAGTTACACTGACTCCTCTCTACATTAGTTACACTGACTCTCTTCATTAGTTACACTGACTCTATTCATGAGTTACACTGACTCCTCTCTTCATTAGTTACACTGACTCTCTTCGTTAGTTACAAAGGCTCCTCTCTTCATTAGTTACACTGACTCTCTTCATGAGTTACACTGACTCCTCTCTTCATTAGTTACACTGACTCCTCTCTTCATGAGTTACACTGACTCCTCTCTTCATTAATTACACTGACTCTCTTCATTAGTTACACTGACTCCTCTCTTCATTAGTTACACTGACTCCTCTCTTCATTAGTTACACTGACTCCTCTTCATTAGTTACACTGGCTCCTCTCTTCATGAGTTACACTGACTCCTCTCTTCATTAGTTACACTGACTCCTCTCTTCATTAGTTACACTGACTCCTCTCTTCATTAGTTACACTGACTCCTCTCTTCATTAGTTACACTGACTCCTCTCTTCATTAGTTACACTGACTCTCTTCATTAGTTACACTGACTCTCTTCATTAGTTACACTGGCTCCTCTCTTCATTAGTTACACTGACTCCTCTCTTCTTGAGTTACACTGACTCCTCTCTTCATTAGTTACACTGGCTCCTCTCTTCATTAGTTACACTGACTCCTCTCTTCATGAGTTACACTGACTCTCTTCATTAGTTACACTGGCTCCTCTCTTCATTAGTTACACTGACTCTCTTCATTAGTTACACTGACTCCTCTCTTCATTAGTTACACTGACTCCTCTCTTCATTAGTTACACTGACTCTCTTCATGAGTTACACTGACTCCTCTCTTCATTAGTTACACTGACTCTCTTCATAAGTTACACTGACTCCTCTCTTCATGAGTTACACTGACTCCTCTCTTCATTAGTTACACTGACTCTCTTCGTTAGTTACACTGGCTCCTCTCTTCATTAGTTACACTGACTCTCTTCATTAGTTACACTGAGTCCTCTCTTCATGAGTTACACTGACTCCTCTCTTCATTAGTTACACTGACTCTCTTCGTTAGTTACACTGACTCTCTTCATTAGTTACACTGACTCTCTTCATGAGTTACACTGACTCCTCTCTTCATTAGTTACACTGACTCCTCTCTACATTAGTTACACTGACTCTCTTCATTAGTTACACTGACTCTATTCATGAGTTACACTGACTCCTCTCTTCATTAGTTACACTGACTCTCTTCATTAGTTACACTGGCTCCTCTCTTCATTAGTTACACTGACTCTCTTCATGAGTTACACTGACTCCTCTCTTCATTAGTTACACTGACTCCTCTCTTCATGAGTTACACTGACTCCTCTCTTCATTAGTTACACTGACTCTCTTCATTAGTTACACTGACTCCTCTCTTCATTAGTTACACTGACTCTCTTCATGAGTTACACTGACTCCTCTCTTCATTAGTTACACTGACTCTATTCATGAGTTACACTGACTCCTCTCTTCATTAGTTACACTGACTCTCTTCATTAGTTACACTGACTCCTCTCTTCATTAGTTACACTGGCTCCTCTCTTTATTAGTTACACTGACTCCTCTCTTCATTAGTTACACTGACTCCTCTCTTCATGAGTTACACTGACTCCTCTCTTCATTAGTTACACTGACTCCTCTCTTCATTAGTTACACTGACTCTCTTCATGAGTTACACTGACTCCTCTCTTCATTAGTTACACTGACTCTCTTCATGAGTTACACGGACTCCTCTCTTCATTAGTTACACTGACTCTCTTCATGAGTTACACGGACTCCTCTCTTCATTAGTTACACTGACTCTCTTCATGAGTCACACGGACTCCTCTCTTCATTAGTTACACTGACTCCTCTCTTCATTAGTTACACTGACTCTCTTCATGAGTTACACGGACTCCTCTCTTCATTAGTTACACTGACTCCTCTCTTCATTAGTTACACTGACTCTCTTCATGAGTTACACTGACTCCTCTCTTCATTAGTTACACTGACTCCTCTTCATTAGTTACACTGACTCCTCTCTTCATTAGTTACACTGACTCTCTTCATTAGTTACACTGACTCTCTTCATTAGTTACACTGGCTCCTCTCTTCATTAGTTACACTGACTCCTCTCTACATTAGTTACACTGACTCCTCTTCATTAGTTACACTGGCTCCTCTCTTCATGAGTTACACTGACTCCTCTCTTCATTAGTTACACTGACTCTCTTCATTAGTTACACTGACTCTCTTGAGTTACACTGGCTCCTCTCTTCATTAGTTACACTGACTCTCTTCATGAGTTACACTGACTCCTCTCTTCATTAGTTACACTGACTCCTCTTCATTAGTTACACTGACTCCTCTCTTCATTAGTTACACTGACTCTCTTCATGAGTTACACTGACTCCTCTCTTCATGAGTTACACTGGCTCCTCTCTTCATTAGTTACACTGACTCTCTTCATGAGTTACACTGACTCTCTTCATGAGTTACACTGACTCTCTTCATTAGTTACACTGACTCTCTTCATTAGTTACACTGACTCCTCTCTTCATTAGTTACACTGGCTCCTCTCTTCATTAGTTACACTGGCTCTCTTCATGAGTTACACTGACTCCTCTCTTCTTGAGTTACACTGGCTCCTCTCTTCATTAGTTACACTGACTCTCTTCATGAGTTACACTGACTCTCTTCATTAGTTACACTGACTCTCTTCATTAGTTACACTGACTCTCTTGAGTTACACTGACTCCTCTCTTCATTAGTTACACTGACTCCTCTCTTCATTAGTTACACTGACTCCTCTCTTCATTAGTTACACTGACTCTCTTCATTAGTTACACTGACTCTCTTCATTAGTTACACTGACTCCTCTCTTCATTAGTTACACTGACTCTCTTCATGAGTTACACTGACTCTCTTCATTAGTTACACTGACTCTCTTCATTAGTTACACTGGCTCCTCTCTTCATTAGTTACACTGACTCCTCTCTTCATTAGTTACACTGACTCTCTTCATTAGTTACACTGACTCTCTTCATTAGTTACACTGACTCCTCTCTTCATGAGTTACACTGACTCCTCTCTTCATGAGTTACACTGACTCCTCTCTTCATTAGTTACACTGACTCTCTTCATGAGTTACACTGACTCCTCTCTTCATTAGTTACACTGACTCCTCTCTTCATGAGTTACACTGACTCCTCTCTTCATTAGTTACACTGACTCCTCTCTTCATGAGTTACACTGACTCCTCTCTTCATTAGTTACACTGACTCCTCTCTTCATTAGTTACACTGACTCTCTTCATGAGTTACACTGGCTCCTCTCTTCATTAGTTACACTGACTCTACTCTCTTCATTAGTTACACTGACTCTCTTCATTAGTTACACTGACTCTCTTCATTAGTTACACTGACTCTCTTCGTTAGTTACACTGACTCCTCTCTTCATTAGTTACACTGACTCTCTTCATTAGTTACACTGACTCTCTTCGTTAGTTACACTGACTCCTCTCTTCATTAGTTACACTGACTCTCTTCATTAGTTACACTGACTCTCTTCATTAGTTACACTGACTCCTCTCTTCATTAGTTACACTGACTCTCTTCGTTAGTTACACCGACTCTCTTCATTAGTTACACCGACTCTCTTCATTAGTTACACTGACTCCTCTCTTCATTAGTTACACTGACTCCTCTCTTCATTAGTTACACTGACTCCTCTCCGTTATTTACACTGACTCCTCTCCGTTATTTACACTGACTCTTCTCTTCGTTAGTTACACTGACTCCTCTCTTCGTTAGTTACACTGACTCCTCTCTTCGTTAGTTACACTGACTCTCTTCATTAGTTACACTGACTCCTCTCTTCTTGAGTTACACTGACTCTCTTCATGAGTTACACTGACTCTCTTCATGAGTTACACTGACTCCTCTCTTCTTGAGTTACACTGACTCTCTTCATGAGTTACACTGACTCCTCTCTTCATGAGTTACACTGACTCCTCTCTTCATGAGTTACACTGACTCCTCTCTTCATTAGTTACACTGACTCTCTTCATGAGTTACACTGACTCCTCTCTTCATTAGTTACACTGACTCTCTTCATGAGTTACACTGACTCCTCTCTTCATTAGTTACACTGACTCTCTTCATTAGTTACACTGACTCCTCTCTTCATTAGTGACACTGACTCTCTTCATGAGTTACACTGACTCCTCTTCATTAGTTACACTGACTCCTCTCTTCATTAGTTACACTGACTCTCTTCATGAGTTACACTGACTCCTCTCTTCATTAGTGACACTGACTCTCTTCATGAGTTACACTGACTCCTCTTCATTAGTTACACTGACTCCTCTCTTCATTAGTTACACTGACTCCTCTCTTCATGAGTTACACTGACTCCTCTCTTCATTAGTTACACTGACTCTCTTCATGAGTTACACTGACTCCTCTCTTCATTAGTGACACTGACTCTCTTCATGAGTTACACTGACTCCTCTTCATTAGTTACACTGACTCCTCTCTTCATTAGTTACACTGACTCTCTTCATGAGTTACACTGACTCTCTTCATTAGTTACACTGACTCCTCTTCATTAGTTACACTGACTCTCTTCATTAGTTACACTGACTCTCTTCATGAGTTACACTGACTCCTCTCTTCATTAGTTACACTGACTCCTCTCTTTATGAGTTACACTGACTCCTCTCTTCATTAGTTACACTGACTCTCTTCATGAGTTACACTGACTCCTCTCTTCATGAGGTTATTGGTGTTCGTCTGTTCATTGGTGAATGATCTATAGCTGCTACAACATCAGCAGATTCTGTTGCCATCTTTAAAAAAACGCCTGAAAACACATCTTTTCCATCAACACCTGACTGACAAACACTGGCTTCTACTTACCTTCTATCGATTCCTTTTCTTTCCTTAGTTTTGTTACTGTGCTGGGTTTTAACAGACTAGTTTTTTGTGCACGTGTTGTTCCTTGTGTTGTTAAAATTGCTTCCGTTGTTTTCCTCATTTGTAAGTGACTTTGAATAAAAGCTTCTGCTAAATGACTAAATGACTAAATTTAAACGTAAATGTAGTGGAGGGTAGTAAGCCTGCTGTAGACGCTGCCCCCTACAGTCTGGGCCTACAACACTTTCACAGATGTGCTGTACAGGATTAGATCTTTGGGAGAGTTTTCTGCTGAAAATGATTTAGTGATTCTGTGATTGTGAGCGTTTGAGAGATTTGACCCGTGGGAACTCTGGGTCACCTGTCTGTGGTTCTTTGCTGAAGAGACGAGTCAGGACAGCCCTGGGACTCAGTGATGATCAGGTCACTGTTTCACTGTTTCACTGTGTCAGAGTGAATATCCATCACTTTACATTGTGCTTTCCCACAACCACCTCCAATCAGAGCGACAGAGATTTACCACAGTGTTGGACCAAAAGGATTCACATTATGTTAAAGACACTGATGAAGTGTTCGAGGGCATCCTGTCCTGAGTGTGTCCCTGTCACCAGTGTAAGCTTCATTCATGTTTCTCTTAATCTTTAACAGCTGGCCTGTGACATATTTAAAACTCTCTGAGACCTCTGCTACAGAAACAGACGTCATCGAAGAGACACCAAAGTCTCCATTTGTCCACCGGCTGAGGGACTGTCGCTGAGGGACGTCTAAGAACCATCAGCATGACTATTAATATAACGCAGTTCTGCTTTACAGTGAATATTTACAGTCAAACACAGCTTTAGCTCATTATAATCCAAGATCTTCACAAAAGTCTTTTATCTGGCAATAATCCTAATTCTTTTAAATTATTAGTTATGCCTTGACTTTGTCTTGTAAAATGAACATATGCTCCTTTAAAATCACTGAATATCCAACAAAGACAGTAACAGACTCACTTCTGGTTCAGAGGTGCTTTTGAAGTCATGACACCCAAAGGCAAGAAAAACATAGTATAGTAGTAAGATAGGGCAGTTTAACCTCTGACCTCATGCACAGTCCCTTCTCCCTCCTTCTCCAAAAAAACTACAGGTAACGCTTTAACTGTCCATTATAATGCCACAAAGCCACACTTCAAAAACACATTTTTATCAAACATTCAGGGCACAGCCCGAGCAGAGGCGATTATGTAACGTCACAATTCACACCGACTTCTGCAAAACAGTTTAAAAGATAGACATTTTTCCTTTTGCAGCATGACACTGTCCCAGTTGGTGTGTTAAATGCCTGACAGGCCAGCACTGACACCACATCCAACAGGACGAAGGAAACCAAATAAAACCCTCTCTGTTCCTCATCACCTCAGTGTCTCTGAAAGCTTAGTGTCCGTCACGTTGATGTGCCGACAGCCTGCTCTTTCTGTGGGCTCATAGTTCTGGGCCTGAAAAGGAGTTTGGGGACACAACTAGGTTGAAAGCAGTGACCTAGAAACACAGCGTGTGACACCAAAGTGCTCTTGATGGGTTTTTTTATCTGCAGCCTCAGTCCTGTCGAGCTCAACTTTCAGCTCATTATTAACTCCCATCATTTCACACCGAGCCCTGGAATCTGCTGCAGATATTTGAGTTTGAGTCCAGCTCCATGTTGTTCAGGCCAGAATACTTGGAGCACTTCAGGATGGATTTTAGTGCGTCCTCCCACAGTCTGTTGTGTCCGTTATCCTCCACCAGGCGCTCCTTGTTCGGTGGCAGTGGCAGCGCTCTCCCGGCAAAGTCACGGTGGAGTTTTTGGTAATTCTCTGTCTCTCGCTTTTATTCAGGGACCTGCATAATGAGTGCATATGAACCGACAAAGGACCTGGAATAAGGCTCATGAGGACTCTCATGCATTTATATTTACTCAATAAAGGTTTATCAAAATATTCAAATAATAACACATTTAAGGAATGAGAAAAGGTTCTAATAAAGTGTTTTAATCTTATTCCCACAGTCCCGACTCCCAACAGCAAAAATCAAAGTATTTCAAAGAACCCTGTTTTTTGGTCGAACTCTTTTCACCAACACAACTTAGTTACTGCACACTGGTGTCCTTGATTCTGTTCGGCCAAATGCTTATGGAGGTTCTTATCGGAGAAACAGTCCAGTGGGTTTGATGTCGGAAGGCCTGACAGTGAGACTTGTAATTGAACTAAAGAAGATGCAAGGCTTGTGTATGACCACACTCTCTACTCCGAGCACTAATTAATGCGTTTAGCCAAGATGCTGAATAATAGATGAAATGGCTGCCTTCCTCGGGGTGAGCCACCATTCATACGCACTCATACAAGCCGACTGAGTGAGCACAATCAGTCTGAAGTCATTTAGGCAAGCGCAGCCTCCCAGGCATCGCTGCAATAATCTTCCACTGAACAGGCTCGGACACAAACAACACAGCGCTCGCTGCAGATGGACTTCAACACTTCCTGGTCCAGTCCACATCAGGAAGTCCGCTTGTGACAGAAAAAGTCAAAAAAGATAATCTACCATTTCTCCTCAACCAGGCATTCTGGTGCTCAGTGGAAAGAGCAGGAACACTGTTTAAGTGTATTTTATTCTATAAAAACAGGTTTAATGTTAGCTCTGTTTTTACCTCGGACAGCCGCCCTGGACTCACTAAATAAATCTTGTACTGCCCTAGGGCAATTCCCAATGTTTAATCCTAGTCCTGGCAACAGACCCCCTTCTGGCCTTAAAGACAGACGCCTCATCCGCCGAACGAAGCAGCTCAAACACCAGATGTTAGAGGTGACAGAGCACCAGCAACAGACGGAACAAAGCCTCTACATGTGTGTTTGTCTCTGCTCAGGGACTGCACCTTCTCCTGCAGCCTCGCGGTCCTGCTTACATTGGACTGTCCGCTGGGACATGTTCAGGGGCCATCTTTGAGTTGGAAAATAAATGCACAGGAGGTAAATGTAGTCTGAACTTTAGAGGCCTTTAGGAACTGCGATGGACTCTTTTTTGTGCTCACTAAAGCCTGGATATAAGCACTGCATACTGAGTCAGGCTGTTTTAAATCTTTTCCCAGAATAAAAATTTTTACTAAAAAATTACAATCAATAACTTAAGAACCAGCTCCATTCACATTTGTTTGTCTTTTTCTAAGTTCTTACTTTTAAATTTGTTCAGTATCATCTGAAAAAGAAAAAAAGTGTAGAGCAAAAGGTCAGAGGGCATTGAAAACCAAGCGTGAGCATGCTCTGTAGAAGCTTTTCTGTCAACGGATAATTATGTGGTTTATTGACCCACTTTAGTCATTTTCATAACGGCACAGAAAAGATGTGAAAACCACAGAAAGTCTTTCAATCCACCAACAAGCCATTATTTGAATTGACTGTACTTAGGTGTTTTTTGTCTCACCTGCCCTTCACTGAGGCACAACGAGAGACAACAACCTTCCTTTTCTATAGTAAGAAATTATTCCCACAAACAGCAGCTGCCGACTGCAAATGAACATTTTATCAAAACTTATAACCTTTACCTTTGTAGGACTTTATTACATTTGTTTATATTTATTTGTATTTATTCAAGAATTCGTAGCTGAGCTGAAGCTGAATTATGAATCTACTGATCTGTCAGTCCAACACAAGGGCAAAGGAGTTTTTAAGCCTTTTAAATTATTTTTGTTTTATCAGTTAATGGTCCCACACATCAGCTGGGACACTGGACCTCAGAATGTCCCGTGGACTTCCTGTGTCCCTCAGAGAAATATGTCACACTTGTATCTCAGACCGCCTCATACATTACTCCCTCCACAGCCGCCTTCATGAACACGAGTTTAAACACCTCTCCTCCAGGGCCTTTCCCTGCTGCTCAGAGATTAGGCATAAATCCACCAGAATTGCACCGGACCCCTGGCTAAATGACCCCACCCACCCCTTCAGGCAGGGCTGTGGGCAGGTGTCACTGGGTTTACTCAGGGACAGTTCGGTGAACTGACAAAAGGCTGTCAAAGGAGCTAAAAGACAATATTATTTCCACCAGCTGCAACCGCCCTAGGACATTATTTCATTACAGTCGGTAATAGATCCACCTTGTGGATTTGGATAAACATGTCAGAATCCACCTGTGAAAAGAATATGAACAGCATCGACACTGACACTCCTCCTGTCCCCGCTGGCTCCCAAATGTCCGTGTCTCTATTAAGCCTCTCTGAGGTGGTGCAGGCGGTGTTGCCCACCAACTGCCCCCTTTGATAATATTCCAACAAAGACGATCTTCAAACAGTAATCAGTAATCAGTAATCAGACTACTTTTTAAAAAACTAACCTCGATCGTGACACTTTATCTAATTTAGACCTGTCTGTCATTTACCTTTTTTATCAAAAGTTGAATAAAAAGTTTAACTCAGTCACTATGTTAGACCTGTTTCAGTCTGGTTTTAGGTTTCGGCGTACACAGTACAACACTATTCTTTTATCCCGTGGTGCTAAAGGATCGGGGCTCTTGGTGATGCTGGATCTCACAGCAGCTTTTCATTCTGTTTTGATTCCATTTTTGCTAAACACACTCTCTCTTTCCATTTATACAGTGACGACCCCAGGTCTATAGCCCAGTGTTTATCACTGAACCTTCACCTGAATGAGAGGTTCCTCTGTAGGTCCCAATCTGAACCACTCACGTCAGCGAGGCCGTAAAGAATCAGTGAATTTAAATTTGATATACAAATTAATGTTGTCGTCAAAGCAAGCCTGTTTAGCCAAAGTTAAGCCCTGTCTGTCCCGCAGTGATCTGGAAAAGGCAGTTCCTGCTTTTATCAGCTCACGCATCGACTTCTGCAACACACCTTGTGTTGGCCTCACACAGTCCTCACTCGGTCTGGAACAACTGCAGCTGCTCGTGTCTGAACACAACCGGCCCAGTTCCCTGAACCCTCCACTGGCTCCCAGTTCGGTTTTGTGTTGATTGTTAAGCTTTTAAATTGTCTGTCACGTAAATGTATTTTTGAGAATGTTTATTGTGTGAACAGTGAGTTGACTGGGACAATAAAGCACCTTCACGGGCTCCATCAAGATTCTCCCGGCTGTTCCTCCAAAGCATGATACATGTCAGTCCTCTGAGCCACGCTCTCATGGTTTACCTCGTGCCCTAAGGTCTTCTCTCATTGGTCGGATTTGTACGATATCAAAAATCCTACCGACTCCACTGACGGCAGACGCTTTATTGATTATTCACATCTACATCCTTTTTACGGCAAAAGATAAATACTTACAGAAACTGATGTACGTTTTACATTTAGAAAGAAAAGAGTATTTATTAAAGGATAAGCTATCATATTTTCAGAAAATCTACAGAATAATGAGTCCAGGAAATGAGCAGATTTTGCTCAAAGTGAGCCGACTATTCCAGGCCAAACAAACACAGGTTATCACTGAGTAATCCACAGGTATTTCTGTAAAAAAGAGAGGGATGTGTGGTAACTGCAGACCAGCTGCATGACTCATCCACAAACTACTGTAAACTAGTCAAATCCAGTCAGATCCAGTCAAATCCAGTCAGATCCAGTCAAATCCAGTCAAATCCAGTCAAATCCAGTCAGATCCAGTCAGATCCAGTCAAATCCAGTCAGATCCAGTCAAATCCAGTCAAATCCAGTCAGATCCAGTCAAATCCAGTCAAATCCAGTCAGATCCAGTCAGATCCAGTCAAATCCAGTCAAATCCAGTCAAATCCAGTCAGATCCAGTCAGATCCAGTCAGATCCAGTCAAATCCAGTCAGATCCAGTCAAATCCAGTCAGATCCAGTCAAATCCAGTCAAATCCAGTCAGATCCAGTCAGATCCAGTCAGATCCAGTCAGATCCAGTCAAATCCAGTCAGATCCAGTCAAATCCAGTCAGATCCAGTCAAATCCAGTCAAATCCAGTCAGATCCAGTCAGATCCAGTCAAATCCAGTCAAATCCAGTCAAATCCAGTCAAATCCAGTCAGATCCAGTCAGATCCAGTCAGATCCAGTCAAATCCAGTCAAATCCAGTCAAATCCAGTCAGATCCAGTCAGATCCAGTCAGATCCAGTCAAATCCAGTCAGATCCAGTCAAATCCAGTCAGATCCAGTCAAATCCAGTCAAATCCAGTCAGATCCAGTCAGATCCAGTCAGATCCAGTCAGATCCAGTCAAATCCAGTCAGATCCAGTCAAATCCAGTCAAATCCAGTCAGATCCAGTCAAATCCAGTCAGATCCAGTCAAATCCAGTCAAATCCAGTCAAATCCAGTCAGATCCAGTCAAATCCAGTCAAATCCAGTCAGATCCAGTCAGATCCAGTCAAATCCAGTCAGATCCAGTCAAATCCAGTCAGATCCAGTCAGATCCAGTCAGATCCAGTCAAATCCAGTCAGATCCAGTCAAATCCAGTCAGATCCAGTCAAATCCAGTCAAATCCAGTCAGATCCAGTCAGATCCAGTCAGATCCAGTCAAATCCAGTCAGATCCAGTCAAATCCAGTCAGATCCAGTCAAATCCAGTCAAATCCAGTCAGATCCAGTCAGATCCAGTCAGATCCAGTCAAATCCAGTCAAATCCAGTCAAATCCAGTCAAATCCAGTCAGATCCAGTCAGATCCAGTCAAATCCAGTCAAATCCAGTCAGATCCAGTCAGATCCAGTCAGATCCAGTCAAATCCAGTCAAATCCAGTCAAATCCAGTCAGATCCAGTCAAATCCAGTCAGATCCAGTCAGATCCAGTCAGATCCAGTCAAATCCAGTCAGATCCAGTCAAATCCAGTCAAATCCAGTCAGATCCAGTCAAATCCAGTCAAATCCAGTCAGATCCAGTCAGATCCAGTCAGATCCAGTCAAATCCAGTCAAATCCAGTCAAATCCAGTCAGATCCAGTCAGATCCAGTCAAATCCAGTCAAATCCAGTCAGATCCAGTCAAATCCAGTCAAATCCAGTCAAATCCAGTCAGATCCAGTCAGATCCAGTCAGATCCAGTCAAATCCAGTCAAATCCAGTCAGATCCAGTCAAATCCAGTCAAATCCAGTCAGATCCAGTCAGATCCAGTCAGATCCAGTCAAATCCAGTCAGATCCAGTCAAATCCAGTCAAATCCAGTCAGATCCAGTCAAATCCAGTCAAATCCAGTCAGATCCAGTCAGATCCAGTCAGATCCAGTCAAATCCAGTCAAATCCAGTCAAATCCAGTCAGATCCAGTCAGATCCAGTCAAATCCAGTCAAATCCAGTCAGATCCAGTCAAATCCAGTCAAATCCAGTCAAATCCAGTCAAATCCAGTCAGATCCAGTCAGATCCAGTCAAATCCAGTCAAATCCAGTCAGATCCAGTCAAATCCAGTCAAATCCAGTCAAATCCAGTCAGATCCAGTCAAATCCAGTCAAATCCAGTCAGATCCAGTCAGATCCAGTCAAATCCAGTCAGATCCAGTCAAATCCAGTCAGATCCAGTCAGATCCAGTCAAATCCAGTCAAATCCAGTCAGATCCAGTCAAATCCAGTCAAATCCAGTCAGATCCAGTCAAATCCAGTCAAATCCAGTCAGATCCAGTCAAATCCAGTCAGAACAGGGCATTAATGTTTTTTTTTCTCCTTCACAGTTTGCAGCGGATTCTCTGCCTGTTCTCTGATCTTGTTTCTTTTCTGTCCGACATGATCGTAAAGATAAAGATTATTAATTACAGATAATCCCTGCCTTCAGCGGTTGTAGCAACACACCAGCCCTTTTCCTTATTCATTATTTGCCAAATTGTGCTTCTGCAGTTAACAGCCTTCTCCTAGAGCCCAGAATAGAAAGTCCTGTTTTAGTTATTTTCTTAAACCATTGCACTTTATCCTCGTTTTGCATTTAAGGCGTCCAACCGAGCGTGTAACTACGAGAGAATCCTCAAGGGCACGATGTCACCAGGACACCAAATCTGTGTCTGCCTGCTCCTGTTCTCTCAGCTAAATGTGCCCAACAACAACGCATTATTTTTCTCCAATAAACAATAATAAGACGAGCTACAGGGAGCGTACGGCCGGGTGCTGTCCTTCTGTCGTCTCAATCTGTGGGCTCCTGATAAGGGACGTCCTGGCGCACACACCGAGGAAAAACACCATTTAATTTCCCGCTGTCTGTCCCGGTCCTGAACCTCTGGGACTTGGCTGAGTGGAAATGTGAGTTAGCAGCTTCAAACTCAAATAGGACCTTACTTAAAACAGTGTTTGTCTAAACCACACATCATTCCTCAGGACAGAGAGCTGTGACAGGCCTTAAATCACAAGAGTTAATTACATATTTATTATTACAGTGTATGGTGCTACTTTAAGTGCAACAAAATTACTGTAAAAACAGACGTCGGCACAAAAAGAGGCAGGTATCATCAAACAGCGGGTTCATATAAAGCTGGATCAGACAAAGTAACTTTAGGGCCTTTCCAGTGAAACTGTTGCTTATGTCTGTGTTTGGATCCACTGCTCGTGTCTCGCCTGAGGAACTGAAGACAGGGCTTCTGGAGAGTTGTACTAAAGCTTAGTTATCTGTCCTTTCTCTGACTCAACCCTTTACGTGTCACTGCGTCAGCGTCTCCTCTCACTCCGTCTGCACGGAGCTCTTCTCAAAGACATCAGAAAACTCAGACACAGGTCCATGCGGCTAAAATATGATTGTAACTGTCCAAAATCCAGCATTTGAATGTTATAATCAATGTTTATGTGAGTCTATGGCAGCTGCCAAAATCATCAAAGTGTGGGAAACAAGAGGTGGTTTTGTCCTGTATTAGTGGGTTATTACCCACCTGTTACTACACGGACCTGTGATAATAACCCGTCCTTTCAGCTAATAATTCAGCTAATAACTCAGCTAATAATTCCTGTTAACATGAAGTGGAATGTGCTTTTCTTGGACTGTGTGTGTCCTAGATCCACTGGATCTGTTCGTCATGTAAACACAAATAACTCATTTTTTATAGGAACAAATGGAAGACATGACTCCATCTACTGTACATAGGTCTAATATTTTCTCTACATTCACATTTATCTTTTAGAAACAGATGCTGCTCCCTCAGACTCTGAAATGAAACTATATATCAATAAAAAAGACTGGTGAAGATGCAGCAGGGTGACACTGAGGTCCAGACACCAGTCAAAACCCCGTCCCATGCTCTGTCTGCTCTGTCTGCTCCGTCTGCTCCGTCTGCTCCGTCTGAGCCGTCTGCTCTGTCTGCTCCGTCTGCTCCGTCTGAGCCGTCTGCTCTGTCTGCTCCGTCTGCTCCGTCTGCTCCGTCTGCACCATCTGAGCCGTCTGCTCTGTCTGCTCTGTCTGCTCTGTCTGCTCTGTCTGCTCCGTCTGCTCCGTCTGAGCCGTCTGAGCCGTCTGAGCCGTCTGCTCCGTCTGCTCCGTCTGCTCCGTCTGCTCCGTCTGCTCCGTCTGAGCCGTCTGAGCCGTCTGAGCCGTCTGAGCCGTCTGCTCCGTCTGATCCGTCTGCTCCGTCTGCTCCGTCTGCGCCGTCTGCGCCGTCTGCTCCGTCTGCTCCGTCTGCGCCGTCTGCTCCGTCTGCTCCGTCTGCGCCGTCTGCTGGTTTCTGTTCACTCCAGCTCCACTGGAAGAGTGCTGGATGTGTTTGAGGCAGCTCACAGTGAAACAGAGCCTTTAAAAGCCTTTAAAAGGTCACGCTTGTCAGAGCTTGTCTTGTGAAGTTTCTCAGTTCATTAACAAACATATTTAATTAGCTTTGTCGTGATATTTAGAATAAATACGGCCATGTAAATGCAAAAACACAGGGCTTTATTTAATAAGTATTATCTGTAGTTGGTAACAATAAAATCAGCGTAAATTTACTCAACATTTTCATTCATTCATCTATCCATTTATTTATTTACTTAGTTCCCTAAACATTATATAATAAAAAAATATTATTTATTTATTGTCAAAATAATATGTAATTCAATATTTCAATAGAAATTGTGGTATTTCTGAGATAATCTGCTTTTGAATGATACATTCGTTAACGGGAGGCGGCAGCAGGAGAAAAGCCTAAAACTAATTTCCCAGGTATCCTACTTTAACTATTTTAGGAAACGGGGAGAAGGCTTTAAGTCCCTCAACAAACTACCTTTTAAGAAACAGCTTAAAACAAGTAACCAATGGAAGAAACACATGTATCTTCCCTGTTGACTGCTGTTGAAGTAAATACAGAGCAATGATAAATGAACTTGACAAAGGCAAGTCAGCAAAGATGAGAGGTGAGAGAATAAGAGTGTCGTGTAGAGTGTAGCTGCTGAAGCCCTGGAAGAGTCGTGGAGTAAAAGTGACAGACGCAGGTTACTCACAGTCTCAGACACGGCTCGCTCTGAAGAAAATATATACGTGTCATTATAACCGCGACCGAGGAGTCCAGGGTTTGTTACTCAGGCTCTGGTTTACCTCCTTTTGAGGCTAATTCACAAGAGCAAGGTCTTTATCTATTTGTTATTTGTTATATTTGTTTCTAGTGCTGATCTAATCAGTGCAGTGACTCTTCTTCTTTGTCCTGTTAGGGGTCGCAGTGACTGGAGACTATCCCAGCAGCTTTGGGCCTGAGGCGGGCTCGTCCTGAACAGTGGCCAGTGTGTCGGGTCCGTAAACCCTTCAAGAGGCACGCGTTTCCATTGTCGGGAAAACGTCCAACATTTATCATGTTTTCTGTTTGAATATAATAATACTTTTGCTTCAGTTTTTCTTCTCGATTGGATTATCTCTCGTCCAATCAGCTGACTGCAGGGTTTAACTACGCTCCTCCTGAAGCGGAACCCAGCCCGAGGCGTCCCTAAAGTGGCAGGGAACGCACCAGAACCAGAGCAGATTAGCAAATATAAGAACATAATAAAAAAGCAGAGCATCAGGAACCGATCTGAAGACAAAGCACAGCCGACAGTGAAGCACTGTTTAATGGATTAACTGAAAGTGTTCAGTCGTATAACTTTCCTCAGGCGTAATGGTACTTTATTCCAAGAAAGGCTGACTGCCCAAAAGAAGGTTTCCTGAATGTTTTAACGCCTCCTCTGCTGCAGGTTGTTTGAGTTTAATTGGATGAAGTCTTGTGAAGGTACTGGAGCTGTTCTATAAAGCACTTTCTTCACAAAGATCTGAAAAAATAATCCTATTGTTTCATATAAATATGATATAAATGAGTTTTTTTTAAACATTAAGACGTAAGTATCATTAATTATTTCAAAAGTGTTTAAAATAACATCAGCACCTTCATGACTAGATAGTTTTCTAAATCCACCTATGTACAATCTATTTTACTTTATTTAGTTTTAGCATAGTTTTTAATTCCATTTTTGTTGTTTATACTTTAATACTCAATGAATTTCTAGTAAAGGTTTTCTTATCGTACGATGTTCCCACGACGGTTAAGGACGAGCTGTGTGGGTCTGAGTTCTCGGATGGCTGCAGCACTGACATCACAGAATGTCACTTTCCAGTGTCGCTGCAGACGGCATATGGCTCAGTATTATCCCAGACTAAACCCCGTCACTAATGCTGCAGGAAAAACTGGCCAAATGTTCATATTTTCTTTAGATATTTTCATCACTGGATGCTCCTGACCTTATGGTTGATCGCCACAATTATAGAAGGTTCTGTTGAAGAAAACACTTTGGTGTCAAATCTGATTTAGATCTATCTTTGACAGATTGACAAAGCTGTTTTTCCTCTCGTTGGTTCCTTCTGTCCAGGCTGCTGCTAAAAGGCTTTAGAGAAAAAAAAACAAATAAATGTTTTTGGGTGTTTTTTTTCAGCTGAGATTAAAATAATTGTGAGAAAAATATGTTGTCTTTATCCAAAAGAAAACTGGAGGAAGATGAGGACATCATTGTTTCAGTCTGAGAAAACTAACCTAAAAAACAAGTCGACTTTGTCACAGGGTCGTTTGGAGTTAGTTGTTTTTTTGGGAGTCGTGTACAATCACATCCACATAGCTCCATAAAACCCAATGAAGTTCATTTTTCTGGCCACTGAGTTTTCAAGATGAAATGCAAATGTTTCCTGATCGGATAAAGACCGACAGCGAGCGAACGACACTCTAACCCTGCATTACTGAATATTTGGAACATATTTCTGAGTGCTTAGCACCTGTAGATTTACCTCTGGAGTCTGGATGAGTTTCCAAATTGGGGTAATTATGTAACTAAATCATTTTAGTATAAAATGATTGACTTCCTGTTTAAACCGACTTTCCCACAGCCAGGACTGAACAGCAGCCCAACAGGAATAGCTATTGTCCTCTCACATTTAAGAACAGGGTGTAAAACAGATGGGACAGCCAAGTCACATTAACGATGAGCACCAAGACTAAACGAAGACGACGGACAGGAAAAGGGCCGTCAGTGTGAGGAGACATTAACCGAGCGGTGTCGCAGGAGAAGACACGGACAAAGAGGACAACGGGACAGACCAGCAAAGGACGGCTGTCAAGAGTGAGTCGAGAGGCAGGTAGGACAGGTGAAGATGCTCCGTTAATACTCTGGGGGTTCATCAGCTGTTCATCAGATTTTATTCATGGGGCTGGCAGATGAAGGGCAGAATACAGTATATGCACAAAAGAACAAGCTGTGTGTGTTTGTTCACTTCTCATAAGTTTAACCGAGTCCTTATTTTTTGACTTGTGTAGCTTTTGATTGTATTATGCCTCACACCAGTCTGTCCAGTGGCCCTCCTTCTGCTAATCACTAAAACGTCTTCTAAACAGGACACAAGGCTGACTGGGACAGGAATTCAACAAAACCTTCAGTTTGAGCTGTGTTCTGCTTAAAAAGTGACACAGTGTTTATTACAATAACGACTATAGCAATAGACTAAGTTCATCTGGAGCTGTATCAGATAAAAGCACTCCTGCGAAGAGAATACCTTTAGGGTTTTGTTAACCTTTCAGCGTCTCTCGTCTGTCTCTGTTTGAACTGTATGCACCGCTCGTGGCTCATGCAGATGCAGAGAAACCAAAGACCAGGGCGCTGATCTGTGTCTGTCCTTTTGTAAAAAGACTCTCCTGCAGCAGCAGTCGCTACAGAGTCTGACGCCTTAGAAAAGTCACAGAACAGATTCATGCAGCAAACTCCAATTTATGAACGCAATACCTAATTTACCACCAACAATATTGTAATGCCCCGCTCACACAGTAACCAGCCGACTTAGGAACTCAGGAATGCTTTATTAACAAGCTAAAATAACAGGAGCTGCTGTCTCAACTCAACCTCTCATCCGCTCTTCTTCTTCTCTCAGCACGCACCTCTGTCCTCCAAACCCACAGCGCCCCCTTCTTCTCACAGGAACAGAACAGTACCTGACAGTACCTAACTGAACAACCCACACTACAAGAACACTGTAGCCATTACATTATCTAGTTTAGTCCTGTGGAGTCTATGGAAGGACAAGGACTCAAAACCAGGTCTGAACCAGGACTTTTTTTATTTAGACGCACCACGAGTTAAGGTTTGGTTTGATCAATGATTTTACAAGGAAAAGTCTCAACGTCTGATTTTATTGATATATCTGCGTTATATATTGTGCAACCCTGATTAAATGAAAACGTGGATAGGTTGCTCTAAAATAAGTGCATGAGACAAACAAGGTCAATGCCATTGTTCTCTGAGCCGAGTGTCGTGAACGTCCCCCTGAGCCAAAGTCCATTTAGGGCCGAGCCTCTTCTGCTCCCTGTCCATTTACTGCTGCAGTGTTCTCGCTCTTTTAAGTCCGCTCTCCTTTTAGCTCACTATATTCCCCTGAAATCCCCAGACTGCAGTGACCCGTGAGGTTCACTACACTGGACTTTACTGTTTCAAAAAGGACACAAGACAAAACTGAAGCCGTCTTTGAGAAATAACCTCTGTTTAACAGGTCTGCACGTCACCAGGCGCTCATCCTCTTTGTCACATATACATCTGTCGGCTGAGTTTACGCAGCTCTGCTTTCTTAACCTCCTTTTCTAATGCTTTCAGTTTTCAGCCCCAGAAATTTCCACATACCTCCAACGGCAGGACGTGGGCAGAGGAAGCAATGTAAAGTCTAGGAGATATTTACAGACGGTAATTGTCAGCAGACTTTGGGGAAGCAGACCATTTCAGTGACACAGAAACGTAACAATATACTGCTGCACATGGGGCCAGTGCAACTATTTCAGGGTTCATTAGGGCTGCAGTATAACGAGAGACAAGTATGTTGAATAATGCAATAATGACATGACCTGCAGTAAAGAAATGCTTTCTTGGACACCACAAATATATAGAGTAATACAAGGCTCTGCCAAAAGCTGGGGCTAAATCAAAACTAAACAAAGACAGAACCAGGACTAAACCCAGGACTACAACAGGGTTTAAGTTATGGGTGAACCTGCTCTAAACCAGTGTAATCCAGGGCAATGCCAGGACTATTTGAACGTTTCTACTTGGCCACGGCACAGTTTCAAATTAAACCTCTGACTCTTTCACAGGAAAGATCATAAAATAATGCAGAAAAGATCATTTTCTTGTGAATAATTGGATTCCCAGTCAGCAGCCACACCAGGGGGCACCTACCTAGCACGTTTTTTATGATGATGGGGGAAACTGGAGTACCCGGAGGAAACCCACCCAAGCACAGGAGGAACATGCAAACTCCAAAACAAAGGCCCAACCCAGGAGTTGAACCCTGGACCTTATTTCTGAGAGGCTAACTATGATGTCACCATATTCTACAAGAACAAAATGTTTCAGAACAACATATAGTGTGAAAATATCCTGCACAACATGTCCCACTGTTGGGGACGGAATAAAGAAGTGGAATATTATAAAAAATGCAACAAATTTGATTCTGGTGTAGGAGTTTTGAAGGAGACTAATCTTCTCTGGCCCGTCTCTGGTCCATCACTGACCTGTCTCTGGTCCATCACTGACCTGTCTCTGCCCTGTCTCTGCCCTGTCTCTGCCCTGTCTCTGGCCCGTCTCTGGTCCATCACTGACCTGTCTCTGGCCCGTCTCTGACCTGTCTCTGCCCTGTCTCTGGTCCATCACTGACCTGTCTCTGCCCTGTCTCTGCCCTGTCTCTGCCCTGTCTCTGGCCCGTCTCTGGTCCATCACTGACCTGTCTCTGGCCCGTCTCTGACCTGTCTCTGCCCTGTCTCTGGTCCATCTCTGACCTGTCTCTGACCTGTCTCTGCCCTGTCTCTGGTCCATCTCTGACCTGTCTCTGACCTGTCTCTGCCCTGTCTCTGGTCCATCTCTGACCTGTCTCTGACCTGTCTCTGCCCTGACTCTGGTCCATCTCTGACCTGTCTCTGACCTGTCTCTGCCCTGTCTCTGGTCCATCTCTGACCTGTCTCTGACCTGTCTCTGCCCTGTCTCTGGTCCATCTCTGACCTGTCTCTGACCTGTCTCTGCCCTGTCTCTGGTCCATCTCTGACCTGTCTCTGACCTGTCTCTGACCTGTCTCTGGTCCATCTCTGACCTGTCTCTGGCCCGTCTCTGACCTGTCTCTGCCCTGTCTCTGGTCCATCTCTGACCTGTCTCTGCCCTGTCTCTGGTCCATCTCTGACCTGTCTCTGACCTGTCTCTGCCCTGTCTATGGTCCGTCTCTGGCCACTATCTGTGCATTAATGCACTACTGTAACTGCAGCTTCAAGGCATAAAGCTACAGAAGGAAATCTAAGGTGGACTCACAGGCGTAGGTCATGGCGAAGCTGCTGCTCGTGTCCACCAAGTCGACCTGTGGGACCAGCTTTGGGATGTCCTGCTGCTGGGACAGAGCGAAGCGAAACACCTCGTACTCATGGGAGCCGGTTGGGAAAAGCCCTCCTGGAACAAATAGACTTAAGGTCAGTGAGACTTAAGAGACATTTAGAGCTCCATTACTTCTTGTCCCTGCAGGAGGAGAAACACACTGTGTAAGGAGCCCTGTTTAGGTATGTGTGGCTCATATATGCTTTTATTTTATTATTATTAGGGGGAATGAAATCTGCCGTGGGTTTGGTAGCCCGCCCCGTGTCCAGGGCCAGCAGGCGTTTTTTACGTCAGCATTTTTACGTCTTTTGATCGGTCAGTGAGCGTAGCCTACTAGACAGAGCTAGCCACATTCACAAGCTAAAATTATTTTATAAGACAATCTCGGCCATAAAGCGAATGGAAACTTCAGCCAAAAATACAAGACGTTTACAAAGCGGATTTTTGTCTTGATTAAATTGTCTTGTAAAAATGAAATACAACTAGATATTTGATATTGTGATATGTGGCGACTCAAGAGCTATAACCTGTGGCGGAGCACTTTACGACGGCCACAGTTTATCCAGCTCTCGGTGCAGCTGCTCTGGCCACTTATGCCACTCTCCGCTCGGCTTCACTTTGAGGATCTTTGGGGTCTGCTGTGGATTAGATGGGGCAGGTGAATGTGCCCCGCCCGGCGACAGGAGCAGAGGAGTTTTAAAGAAAATGCAGTGTGAACCTGCTGCAGGTCGGCCACAGGACTCCTGAAGTCCTGATGCATCGCTCTGTTCTAGTCTGTGTTGTATAGTGGTTTCTGGTGGCATTGTATTAGGAAATGGCTCCATTCAGGTGGGACACCACTGAAGGCCTACGTGTCACCACTGCATTTATCACTATTTTTTTTTTTCAGACTATATCACTTTCTCATTGTCTATATTTGCAGGGTTTAAATAGTTAAGAGAGTAAATTTGTATGTTCATTTTTTTGATTGCTTCACAGCTTTAAATTGCAAAACAGTGACATTAAATTGTATTCCTCTTACAAAAACAAGTCAGGATCAAAAAGAACAGGCACAAATCCCAAGATCAATTAATTAATCATTTTTAGAAGAAGTTTCTTGTAACATAAGTACTTTGAGCATCTGGAGTAAATATTTCTTCAGAACTGCATTACGCTGTTCTTTATAGAGAGTTAAGTGTTTGGCCCCAGCGGACCTGACTAAATTCACAATAATGTAATGTCTATGAATAATATTATATATGATTTATTCATTAGCGCTTTAAAGGCAGAGGCCGGTCCATCTGCTGTGACAGAAGGGCTCAGTGACTCAGTAAACGCACAGAAATGTTTCCTCTGCCGTCTTGCTGCTCGGTCAAACAACTGCAGATGGGATTTTTTTTTTTTCTCCGATCAAGTCCAACATCAGCAGCACACGGCGAACGGGGAACTGCAGCTGAGTGTTCTCATTATGAACCACATTAGAAGTGTCTTCAGAGCGAGCTGCACGGTCCACGGAGCACAGCGGCTGAATGAGACCAAACACTTTCAAATGTGAAGAAAAGACCAGCTACATAAAGTATGACCAGAAACACTCAGAGTGAAAGCAGCAGCATATTAAATAATCATTCATTTGAATTGGATTCTGGACTCGTGCTGCAATAACAAGGATAAGAAACACAACCATACACTGGAGTTAAATAGACATCTTCACAGCTGGGACTGGAGAGAAGCTACAGATAAATGTGTTCAGGTCCCAGTCACTGGTCCATCCTGGTCTCCTGACCCCCACAGAGCCTCATGCCCCCTGCAGACTCAGCAACTGCCTCTGGTTACTTCAGAAATGAGCTCAGTCTGCTTTAAAGACAGTTCAAACATCGTCATCTGTCGTGTGTCTGTGAGGCTTAGTCACAAGCTCTTTACATTAATATTTGACGAGAAACATCTATAAAAACCTCAAATGTGTTTATCCTCCTTGGTCCCACAGGTCATGACCCCACTTTTAGCTTCACACTAATGAATGAATGTGGTCAGTGAAGGTCACGTCAGATCAAATAACCTTTAAGGCCCGTTTAGCATTCGGAACAGCTGCGTTTTTTTTTTTTTTTTACAGTTTTTAAGATTACGAGTAGAAGAGGTTGGTGCCTCACAGCAAGAAGGTTGTGAGTTCAAACCCTGGCCGACTCGAACATCCTCGGCCGTGTTACCGTGGGTTCTCTCCAGGTACTCCGGTTCCACCCACCATCCGAACACATGTTCAGTGGAAACTCTAAAGTGTCTCTAGTGAATGAACGTGAGAGTGAATGGTTGTCTTAAGTGTTAACCCTGCGACTGACTGGCCACTGTCCAGGGTAAACCCCGCCTCAGGCCCAAAGCTGCTGGGATAGGCTCCAGTCACATGACCCCTGACGGGACTAAGCAGTAACATGAATGAATAAATCATTTCAAGAATTCAAACTAAATAAAGTTTTTAATATTGGGCTTTCCTCTGAGTCTCTGCTGCTCGTCGTCTTGTGGCTAAAGTAACTCTGCAGACGACACTAATGAGCCCCAGGGTTAGTCCTGGTCTAGACCTGGTCTAGTCCTGGTTTAGACCTGGTCTAGACCTGGTCTAGTCCTGGTTTAGTCCTGGTCTAGACCTGGTCTAGTCCTGGTTTAGACCTGGTCTAGACCTGGTCTAGTCCTGGTTTAGACCTGGTCTAGACCTGGTCTAGTCCTGGTTTAGACCTGGTTTAGTCCTGGTTTAGTCCTGGTCTAGTCCTGGTTTAGTCCTGGTCTAGTCCTGGGTTAGACCTGGTTTAGTCCTGGTTTAGTCCTGGTCTAGTCCTGGGTTAGACCTGGTTTAGTCCTGGTTTAGACCTGGTTTAGTCCTGGTCTAGACCTGGTCTAGACCTGGTTTAGTCCTGGTCTAGACCTGCTTTAGACCTGCTTTAGTCCTGGTCTAGACCTGGTCTAGTCCTGCTTTAGACCTGGTTTAGACCTGCTTTAGTCCTGTTTTAGACCTGCTTTAGTCCTGTTTTAGACCTGCTTTGCACCTGCTTTAGTCCTGGTTTAGACCTGGTTTAGTCCTGGTTTAGACCTGGTCTAGACCTGGTCTAGTCCTGGTTTAGACCTGGTCTAGACCTGGTCTAGTCCTGGTTTAGACCTGGTTTAGTCCTGGTTTAGTCCTGGTCTAGTCCTGGTCTAGTCCTGGGTTAGACCTGGTTTAGACCTGCTTTGCACCTGCTTTAGTCCTGGTTTAGACCTGGTTTAGTCCTGGTTTAGACCTGGTCTAGACCTGGTCTAGTCCTGGTTTAGACCTGGTCTACACCTGGTCTAGTCCTGGTTTAGACCTGGTTTAGTCCTGGTTTAGTCCTGGTCTAGTCCTGGTCTAGTCCTGGGTTAGACCTGGTTTAGTCCTGGTTTAGTCCTGGTCTAGTCCTGGGTTAGACCTGGTTTAGTCCTGGTTTAGACCTGGTTTAGTCCTGGTCTAGACCTGGTTTAGACCTGGTTTAGTCCTGGTCTAGACCTGGTCTAGTCCTGGTTTAGACCTGGTCTAGACCTGGTCTAGTCCTGGTTTAGACCTGGTCTAGACCTGGTCTAGTCCTGGTTTAGACCTGGTTTAGTCCTGGTTTAGTCCTGGTCTAGTCCTGGTTTAGTCCTGGTCTAGTCCTGGGTTAGACCTGGTTTAGTCCTGGTTTAGTCCTGGTCTAGTCCTGGGTTAGACCTGGTTTAGTCCTGGTTTAGACCTGGTTTAGTCCTGGTCTAGACCTGGTCTAGACCTGGTTTAGTCCTGGTCTAGACCTGCTTTAGACCTGCTTTAGTCCTGGTCTAGACCTGGTCTAGTCCTGCTTTAGACCTGGTTTAGACCTGCTTTAGTCCTGTTTTAGACCTGCTTTAGTCCTGTTTTAGACCTGCTTTGCACCTGCTTTAGTCCTGGTTTAGACCTGGTTTAGTCCTGGTTTAGACCTGGTCTAGACCTGGTCTAGTCCTGGTTTAGACCTGGTCTAGACCTGGTCTAGTCCTGGTTTAGACCTGGTCTAGACCTGGTCTAGTCCTGGTTTAGACCTGGTTTAGTCCTGGTTTAGTCCTGGTCTAGTCCTGGTCTAGTCCTGGGTTAGACCTGGTTTAGTCCTGGTTTAGTCCTGGTCTAGTCCTGGGTTAGACCTGGTTTAGTCCTGGTTTAGACCTGGTTTAGTCCTGGTCTAGACCTGGTCTAGACCTGGTTTAGTCCTGGTCTAGACCTGCTTTAGACCTGCTTTAGTCCTGGTCTAGACCTGGTCTAGTCCTGGTTTAGACCTGGTCTAGACCTGGTCTAGTCCTGGTTTAGACCTGGTCTAGACCTGGTCTAGTCCTGGTTTAGACCTGGTTTAGTCCTGGTCTAGACCTGGTCTAGTCCTGGTTTAGACCTGGTCTAGACCTGGTCTAGTCCTGGTTTAGACCTGGTCTAGACCTGGTCTAGTCCTGGTTTAGACCTGGTTTAGTCCTGGTTTAGTCCAGGTCTAGTCCTGGTTTAGTCCTGGTCTAGTCCTGGGTTAGACCTGGTTTAGTCCTGGTTTAGTCCTGGTCTAGTCCTGGGTTAGACCTGGTTTAGTCCTGGTTTAGACCTGGTTTAGTCCTGGTCTAGACCTGGTCTAGACCTGGTTTAGTCCTGGTCTAGACCTGCTTTAGACCTGCTTTAGTCCTGGTCTAGACCTGGTCTAGTCCTGCTTTAGACCTGGTTTAGACCTGCTTTAGTCCTGTTTTAGACCTGCTTTAGTCCTGTTTTAGACCTGCTTTGCACCTGCTTTAGTCCTGGTTTAGACCTGGTTTAGTCCTGGTTTAGACCTGGTCTAGACCTGGTCTAGTCCTGGTTTAGACCTGGTCTAGACCTGGTCTAGTCCTGGTTTAGACCTGGTTTAGTCCTGGTTTAGTCCTGGTCTAGTCCTGGTCTAGTCCTGGGTTAGACCTGGTTTAGTCCTGGTTTAGTCCTGGTCTAGTCCTGGGTTAGACCTGGTTTAGTCCTGGTTTAGACCTGGTTTAGTCCTGGTCTAGACCTGGTTTAGACCTGGTTTAGTCCTGGTCTAGACCTGGTCTAGTCCTGGTTTAGACCTGGTCTAGACCTGGTCTAGTCCTGGTTTAGACCTGGTCTAGACCTGGTCTAGTCCTGGTTTAGACCTGGTTTAGTCCTGGTTTAGTCCTGGTCTAGTCCTGGTTTAGTCCTGGTCTAGTCCTGGGTTAGACCTGGTTTAGTCCTGGTTTAGTCCTGGTCTAGTCCTGGGTTAGACCTGGTTTAGTCCTGGTTTAGACCTGGTTTAGTCCTGGTCTAGACCTGGTCTAGACCTGGTTTAGTCCTGGTCTAGACCTGCTTTAGACCTGCTTTAGTCCTGGTCTAGACCTGGTCTAGTCCTGCTTTAGACCTGCTTTAGACCTGCTTTAGTCCTGTTTTAGACCTGCTTTAGTCCTGTTTTAGACCTGCTTTGCACCTGCTTTAGTCCTGGTTTAGACCTGGTTTAGTCCTGGTTTAGACCTGGTCTAGACCTGGTCTAGTCCTGGTTTAGACCTGGTCTAGACCTGGTCTAGTCCTGGTTTAGACCTGGTTTAGTCCTGGTTTAGTCCTGGTCTAGTCCTGGTTTAGTCCTGGTCTAGTCCTGGGTTAGACCTGGTTTAGTCCTGGTTTAGTCCTGGTCTAGTCCTGGGTTAGACCTGGTTTAGTCCTGGTTTAGACCTGGTTTAGTCCTGGTCTAGACCTGGTCTAGACCTGGTTTAGTCCTGGTCTAGACCTGCTTTAGACCTGCTTTAGTCCTGGTCTAGACCTGGTCTAGTCCTGCTTTAGACCTGGTTTAGACCTGCTTTAGTCCTGTTTTAGACCTGCTTTAGTCCTGTTTTAGACCTGCTTTGCACCTGCTTTAGTCCTGGTTTAGACCTGGTTTAGTCCTGGTTTAGACCTGGTCTAGACCTGGTCTAGTCCTGGTTTAGACCTGGTCTAGACCTGGTCTAGTCCTGGTTTAGACCTGGTTTAGTCCTGGTTTAGTCCTGGTCTAGTCCTGGTCTAGTCCTGGGTTAGACCTGGTTTAGTCCTGGTTTAGTCCTGGTCTAGTCCTGGGTTAGACCTGGTTTAGTCCTGGTTTAGACCTGGTTTAGTCCTGGTCTAGACCTGGTTTAGACCTGGTTTAGTCCTGGTCTAGACCTGGTCTAGTCCTGGTTTAGACCTGGTCTAGACCTGGTCTAGTCCTGGTTTAGACCTGGTCTAGACCTGGTCTAGTCCTGGTTTAGACCTGGTTTAGTCCTGGTTTAGTCCTGGTCTAGTCCTGGTTTAGTCCTGGTCTAGTCCTGGGTTAGACCTGGTTTAGTCCTGGTTTAGTCCTGGTCTAGTCCTGGGTTAGACCTGGTTTAGTCCTGGTTTAGACCTGGTTTAGTCCTGGTCTAGACCTGGTCTAGACCTGGTTTAGTCCTGGTCTAGACCTGCTTTAGACCTGCTTTAGTCCTGGTCTAGACCTGGTCTAGTCCTGCTTTAGACCTGCTTTAGACCTGCTTTAGTCCTGTTTTAGACCTGCTTTAGTCCTGTTTTAGACCTGCTTTGCACCTGCTTTAGTCCTGGTTTAGACCTGGTTTAGTCCTGGTTTAGACCTGGTCTAGACCTGGTCTAGTCCTGGTTTAGACCTGGTCTAGACCTGGTCTAGTCCTGGTTTAGACCTGGTTTAGTCCTGGTTTAGTCCTGGTCTAGTCCTGGTCTAGTCCTGGGTTAGACCTGGTTTAGACCTGCTTTGCACCTGCTTTAGTCCTGGTTTAGACCTGGTTTAGTCCTGGTTTAGACCTGGTCTAGACCTGGTCTAGTCCTGGTTTAGACCTGGTCTACACCTGGTCTAGTCCTGGTTTAGACCTGGTTTAGTCCTGGTTTAGTCCTGGTCTAGTCCTGGTCTAGTCCTGGGTTAGACCTGGTTTAGTCCTGGTTTAGTCCTGGTCTAGTCCTGGGTTAGACCTGGTTTAGTCCTGGTTTAGACCTGGTTTAGTCCTGGTCTAGACCTGGTTTAGACCTGGTTTAGTCCTGGTCTAGACCTGGTCTAGTCCTGGTTTAGACCTGGTCTAGACCTGGTCTAGTCCTGGTTTAGACCTGGTCTAGACCTGGTCTAGTCCTGGTTTAGACCTGGTTTAGTCCTGGTTTAGTCCTGGTCTAGTCCTGGTTTAGTCCTGGTCTAGTCCTGGGTTAGACCTGGTTTAGTCCTGGTTTAGTCCTGGTCTAGTCCTGGGTTAGACCTGGTTTAGTCCTGGTTTAGACCTGGTTTAGTCCTGGTCTAGACCTGGTCTAGACCTGGTTTAGTCCTGGTCTAGACCTGCTTTAGACCTGCTTTAGTCCTGGTCTAGACCTGGTCTAGTCCTGCTTTAGACCTGGTTTAGACCTGCTTTAGTCCTGTTTTAGACCTGCTTTAGTCCTGTTTTAGACCTGCTTTGCACCTGCTTTAGTCCTGGTTTAGACCTGGTTTAGTCCTGGTTTAGACCTGGTCTAGACCTGGTCTAGTCCTGGTTTAGACCTGGTCTAGACCTGGTCTAGTCCTGGTTTAGACCTGGTCTAGACCTGGTCTAGTCCTGGTTTAGACCTGGTTTAGTCCTGGTTTAGTCCTGGTCTAGTCCTGGTCTAGTCCTGGGTTAGACCTGGTTTAGTCCTGGTTTAGTCCTGGTCTAGTCCTGGGTTAGACCTGGTTTAGTCCTGGTTTAGACCTGGTTTAGTCCTGGTCTAGACCTGGTCTAGACCTGGTTTAGTCCTGGTCTAGACCTGCTTTAGACCTGCTTTAGTCCTGGTCTAGACCTGGTCTAGTCCTGGTTTAGACCTGGTCTAGACCTGGTCTAGTCCTGGTTTAGACCTGGTCTAGACCTGGTCTAGTCCTGGTTTAGACCTGGTTTAGTCCTGGTCTAGACCTGGTCTAGTCCTGGTTTAGACCTGGTC
Organism: Neodontobutis hainanensis; assembly: GCA_024349245.1. Classification (NCBI taxonomy): domain Eukaryota; kingdom Metazoa; phylum Chordata; class Actinopteri; order Gobiiformes; family Odontobutidae; genus Neodontobutis; species Neodontobutis hainanensis. The sequence goes on from JALDNG010000285.1 coordinate 114,335, forward strand.
TAGACCTGGTCTAGTCCTGGTTTAGACCTGGTCTAGACCTGGTCTAGTCCTGGTTTAGACCTGGTTTAGTCCTGGTTTAGTCCAGGTCTAGTCCTGGTTTAGTCCTGGTCTAGTCCTGGGTTAGACCTGGTTTAGTCCTGGTTTAGTCCTGGTCTAGTCCTGGGTTAGACCTGGTTTAGTCCTGGTTTAGACCTGGTTTAGTCCTGGTCTAGACCTGGTCTAGACCTGGTTTAGTCCTGGTCTAGACCTGCTTTAGACCTGCTTTAGTCCTGGTCTAGACCTGGTCTAGTCCTGCTTTAGACCTGGTTTAGACCTGCTTTAGTCCTGTTTTAGACCTGCTTTAGTCCTGTTTTAGACCTGCTTTGCACCTGCTTTAGTCCTGGTTTAGACCTGGTTTAGTCCTGGTTTAGACCTGGTCTAGACCTGGTCTAGTCCTGGTTTAGACCTGGTCTAGACCTGGTCTAGTCCTGGTTTAGACCTGGTTTAGTCCTGGTTTAGTCCTGGTCTAGTCCTGGTCTAGTCCTGGGTTAGACCTGGTTTAGTCCTGGTTTAGTCCTGGTCTAGTCCTGGGTTAGACCTGGTTTAGTCCTGGTTTAGACCTGGTTTAGTCCTGGTCTAGACCTGGTTTAGACCTGGTTTAGTCCTGGTCTAGACCTGGTCTAGTCCTGGTTTAGACCTGGTCTAGACCTGGTCTAGTCCTGGTCTAGACCTGGTCTAGTCCTGGTTTAGACCTGGTTTAGACCTGGTTTAGTCCTGGTTTAGTCCTGGTCTAGTCCTGGTTTAGTCCTGGTCTAGTCCTGGGTTAGACCTGGTTTAGTCCTGGTTTAGTCCTGGTCTAGTCCTGGGTTAGACCTGGTTTAGTCCTGGTTTAGACCTGGTTTAGTCCTGGTCTAGACCTGGTCTAGACCTGGTTTAGTCCTGGTCTAGACCTGCTTTAGACCTGCTTTAGTCCTGGTCTAGACCTGGTCTAGTCCTGCTTTAGACCTGCTTTAGACCTGCTTTAGTCCTGTTTTAGACCTGCTTTAGTCCTGTTTTAGACCTGCTTTGCACCTGCTTTAGTCCTGGTTTAGACCTGGTTTAGTCCTGGTTTAGACCTGGTCTAGACCTGGTCTAGTCCTGGTTTAGACCTGGTCTAGACCTGGTCTAGTCCTGGTTTAGACCTGGTTTAGTCCTGGTTTAGTCCTGGTCTAGTCCTGGTTTAGTCCTGGTCTAGTCCTGGGTTAGACCTGGTTTAGTCCTGGTTTAGTCCTGGTCTAGTCCTGGGTTAGACCTGGTTTAGTCCTGGTTTAGACCTGGTTTAGTCCTGGTCTAGACCTGGTCTAGACCTGGTTTAGTCCTGGTCTAGACCTGCTTTAGACCTGCTTTAGTCCTGGTCTAGACCTGGTCTAGTCCTGCTTTAGACCTGGTTTAGACCTGCTTTAGTCCTGTTTTAGACCTGCTTTAGTCCTGTTTTAGACCTGCTTTGCACCTGCTTTAGTCCTGGTTTAGACCTGGTTTAGTCCTGGTTTAGACCTGGTCTAGACCTGGTCTAGTCCTGGTTTAGACCTGGTCTAGACCTGGTCTAGTCCTGGTTTAGACCTGGTTTAGTCCTGGTTTAGTCCTGGTCTAGTCCTGGTCTAGTCCTGGGTTAGACCTGGTTTAGTCCTGGTTTAGTCCTGGTCTAGTCCTGGGTTAGACCTGGTTTAGTCCTGGTTTAGTCCTGGTCTAGTCCTGGTTTAGTCCTGGTCTAGTCCTGGGTTAGACCTGGTTTAGTCCTGGTTTAGTCCTGGTCTAGTCCTGGGTTAGACCTGGTTTAGTCCTGGTTTAGACCTGGTTTAGTCCTGGTCTAGACCTGGTCTAGACCTGGTTTAGTCCTGGTCTAGACCTGCTTTAGACCTGCTTTAGTCCTGGTCTAGACCTGGTCTAGTCCTGCTTTAGACCTGCTTTAGACCTGCTTTAGTCCTGTTTTAGACCTGCTTTAGTCCTGTTTTAGACCTGCTTTGCACCTGCTTTAGTCCTGGTTTAGACCTGGTTTAGTCCTGGTTTAGACCTGGTCTAGACCTGGTCTAGTCCTGGTTTAGACCTGGTCTAGACCTGGTCTAGTCCTGGTTTAGACCTGGTTTAGTCCTGGTTTAGTCCTGGTCTAGTCCAAGATGGCGCCTGTGTTCGGCATTGCCTCTGCTCCCTGTCTGTTCGCTAATGTAATTTTGTGTTTTCTAGTGATGTTTGTTGCCTTATCAGCCCTTACAACAAGTAACTGTGCATCAGCTGCTTTTGAATATGATCGACATACTCTATTTCGAATAAACGAGCAGATGAAAGACTTTTGTGTTACCTGGGCCAGGTACGCGGAGTTTTTCCCTCCAGTTTTTGAGTGCTCCACGTCATCACTGGAGTACCTGTTGCTAGCTAAGCCCCGCGGCAAGAGAAGGAAGCGGGGATTGAGGGCTGGCGTCGGGGCCAGGCTGAGAAAACACCGTGGGCAACTACCAAGTCCGAGCGGCTCCGGATCTGTCTGGGACGAGCGGTGCCTGCGGTCGGTTCCGGTCCGTGAATCTGGCGGGAACTCGTCCGGTGCGTCTCCGTCCTCTCCAATCTGACCGGATTTTTCCGATTCGGCGGCTCCGACACTTCCCTCCACGTGAGCGGGTCCTGTGTCCTGTTACATGCCGGGTGGTCAATAGTGACCACGTCCTGTCACCGCTGCGCTGCCCTGATGGTCAGCGCGCACCGGCCTTGGATCTGGCACAGCCGACTCGGATTGCTCTGCTCAACGCTCGCTCCATTGCAAACAAGGCCTTCTTCCTCAGCGAGTTATTCTCAAAGGAACACCTTGACTTTATGTTTTTAACAGAGACCTGGCAGCGTGAAATGGAGTACACTCATCTGAACGAGCTGTGCCCTCCGAACTGTTCTGTGTTTGGGACACCGCGGGTCTCGCGGCGAGGAGGCGGACTCGCACTCGTGTACCGGGACTGTTTCTGCTGCAGGTTGATGAACCCAGACTCTTTCGACTCCTTTGAGATGCAGATGACTAAGGTTGGCAACAATGACTCATTTTATTGCATTTTAATTTACCGACCTCCTGGTCCTGGACGCTTGTTTTTAGAGGATTTCTCTGAATTTTTATCTTCAATTATCAAACTTGATAATGTTCTGATACTCGGGGATTTTAACCTCCATATCGATGATGCTTCGTGTAATCTGGCATCTGAGTTTTTAACACTCACTGAAGCATTTCATTTTAAGCAGCATGTCTCTGGTCCTACACACACCAAAGGCCACACTTTGGACCTTGTTTTCTCTTTAGGCCTGAACATTGACCAGTTGAGTGTTACAGACACTAATGTGACAGACCACTGCTGTATATCTTTTAACTTGCATTCCAGTGTGGACTATCTTCCTTCCAAACTGATGTCACAAAGACGCATCATAAATGGATCCACAGCTGAGAAATTTTCAAGTCATTTGACCCGATCGTTTTTGATGGCTGTAGTGAGCCTGAATCTTTTATGCAGTCTTTTAATAAGCACTGTTTGTCTGTTTTAAATAAGGTTGCTCCGCTAAAAGTAAGCACACCACGCCTAAAAATCCCTGCCCTTGGATAAATGAGGAAATCTTATCTTGTAGGAGAAACTGTCAAAAACAGAACGCTTGTGGAAATGCACAGGTTTGGAAGTCCACAGACTGCACTTGAAGGAGCTCATCATGTCACTAAATGATATAATAAAACAGGCCAGGTCTGCATATTTCTCTAATCTTGTTGTTCTGAACAAGAAAAATCCTAAAGTCCTGTTTGACACAATATCAAGAATTGTCTCTCCTTTAGCTCCTCATTTACCAGTCCACTCAAAGTCTGACTGCAACAGGTTTTAAATTCCTTTGTGAATAAGGTACATGATATACGAGCTTCTATAAACCCATCCTCTGTCCACACATCCTGGGGTTTATCTCCTCAGTGCTCTTGGTCCACCTTCTCACCTGTCACTGAAGAGGATATCAAGGGTCTACTAAAAAAGTGAAACCATCATCAAGCCCTCTGGATGTAATGCCAGCTTCGTTGCTTTTAAATGTATTTGATTTAGTTGGTCCTTATGTTGTTAAACTGATCAACCTTTCTCTTTCAACTGGTTCTGTGCCCAGCTCTTTTAAACAAGCGGTCGTCAGCCCCATTCTGAAGAAGCCCAATTTGGATTCTTTTGAACCAAACAACTACAGGCCAATCTCTAAATTGCCTTTTTATCTAAAATCCTGGAGAGAGTGGTGGCGGAGCAGCTGACTGCGTTTCTTAATGAAATTAATGTTATAGACAAATTTCAGTCAGGCTTCCGAAAATGTCATTCAACAGAGACTGCCCTGCTGAGGATATCAAATGACATTATGATGGCAGCTGACTCTGGGCAGTACTCAGTCTTGATCTTACTGGATTTATCGTCTGCTTTTGATACTCTGGACCATAATATATTGTTAAAGCGTCTGCAATATGAAATGGGTTTCTCTGGATCAGTTCTAAAGTGGTTTTCCTCTTACCTGAGTGACAGATCATTTTGTGTCTGTATTAACAATATTCTGTCTGAAATGACCCTCTGTCATATGGAGTTCCTCAGGGCTCAGTCTTAGGTCCTCTTTTGTTTTTATTGTACATATGCCCTCTTAGTGAAATATTTCATGGTTTTAAAAATGTGTCTTATCACTTTTATGCTGATGACATTCAGTTGTACTGTTCTTTTAAAGACTCTGAGTTTTATAAACTTACTGAATTGTTGAACTGCTTGACTTGCTTAAAGAACTGGTTATGCAATAACTACCTACAGCTAAATACAAAAAAGACTGAAACTTTAATCTTTGCACCTGACCAAAAAATACTTCAAATCAAACAACACCTTGGTTCCCTGGGTTCTTCCGTCCAGTCGAGCCTCAGAAACCTTGGTGTTCTGTTTGACCAATCTATGTCTCTGGACAGTCATTCTAGACAGTTGGTCAAAAACTGTTTTTATCATCTAAGAAACATTTCTAAAGTGAGAGTGTTATTGTCTAAAGATGACTTGGAAATGATTATTAATGCTTTTATTTCTTCTCGACTTGATTATTGTAATTCTCTTTTTATTTGTTTCAACAAATTGTCTCTGGGTCGGCTTCAAATGGTGCAAAATGCTGCAGCCAGGCTTTTAACTGGAACCAACAGAAGGGCTCACATTTCACCGGTTTTAGCTTCACTTCATTGGCTTCCAGTCAAATTCAGGATTGATTTTAAAATTTTAGTCTTGACTTTTAGAGCTCTACATGGACAGGCCCCCCAGTACATCACTGACCTGCTGACCCCTTACTCCTCCTCACGCACTCTTCGGTCTTCAGGTCAAAACCTTTAATGGTCCCCAAAACACGTTTGAAAACCCGGGTGACCGGTCTTTCCAAACAGTCGCCCCAGACTCTGGAACACCCTGCCCCTGTCACTGCGGGTGGATATTTCTGTTGATTCTTTTAAAAAGCAGCTGAAGACACTTTTATTTAAACAAGCTTTTAGTTGATTGGGCTTTTTATGTTTCAATATTCTGTGGTTTTAATTTTTTTTTTTTTTTCTCTAAGTTTTATTGTTTTTTATTGCACTTTGTAAAGCACTTTGTGATTTATATCTGTGAAAGGTGCTATATAAATAAAATTTACTTACTTACTTAGTCCTGGTCTAGTCCTGGGTTAGACCTGGTTTAGTCCTGGTTTAGTCCTGGTCTAGTCCTGGGTTAGACCTGGTTTAGTCCTGGTTTAGACCTGGTTTAGTCCTGCTTTAGTCCTGCTTTAGACCTGCTTTAGACCTGCTTTAGTCCTGCTTTAGTCCTGTTTTAGTCCTGCTTTAGACCTGCTTTAGTCCTGTTTTAGTCCTGCTTTAGACCTGCTTTAGACCTGCTTTAGTCCTGCTTTAGACCTGCTTTAGTCCTGTTTTAGTCCTGTTTTAGTCCTGCTTTAGTCCTGCTTTAGTCCTGCTTTAGTCCTGCTTTAGACCTGCTTTAGTCCTGCTTTAGTCCTGCTTTAGTCCTGCTTTAGTCCTGCTTTAGTCCTGCTTTAGACCTGCTTTAGACCTGCTTTAGTCCTGCTTTAGTCCTGTTTTAGTCCTGCTTTAGACCTGCTTTAGTCCTGTTTTAGTCCTGCTTTAGACCTGCTTTAGACCTGCTTTAGTCCTGCTTTAGACCTGCTTTAGTCCTGTTTTAGTCCTGTTTTAGTCCTGTTTTAGTCCTGCTTTAGTCCTGCTTTAGTCCTGCTTTAGACCTGCTTTAGACCTGCTTTAGTCCTGCTTTAGACCTGCTTTAGACCTGCTTTAGTCCTGCTTTAGACCAATCTCAGTGACACGTGTGTAATGTAATGTGTAAAGTGAACTAAACCTAGTGTTCTTTAGGTAAACCTACTGGTTTACAGAGGTCAGAGTGCATTTAAAATGTGAGTCATTAGACTTTCAGACGGTAATGTTGCTGATGGAGCCACAGCGGCTGAATTCTGAGCCGACTACAGCAGAAGGAAGACACGACACGCTCAAAGCTTTATGTTAAATGATGAATAGACCGAGGGAAACCATTCTCTGCCTTGTCGTCCGAAAGCTTTACTGTTGAGGGAGTAATAACGGGAGGAATATATGAATACTAATCCACGGTAAGTCAGAGGGAATCCCAGCCTCGTGCAGCGGTTTTCAAAAGGCATCCCTGTCGCCCAAGTCAAAGGAATACATGCAACATTTCCCACACACTGAGTATTAGCACAAGACTGGAACAACAAAAGATTATTGTCCACAGTTAGGTTTGGGTCTCAAACAGCGACAACAGCCGGTCATCCTGAGGACTTATTCTTGAAAACCACATCTAGACTTTATGCATCTGTTTTCTTCCATTTTTCTTCTTTTCTAGTGACATGTCAGAGTTTGTGTCGATTATAATTCCCATTATGTCATTCGTGGCCAAAACAGCTTCATTTACTTAACAAGCCCCTGAATCTTTTTAAGTTTTCATTTTTGGCTTCATAAATAAAATCTCCCACGACCCACTTTTTAAATACACTCGCACTTTTCCTGATTTTTCCTGATTTTCCTGACTATATGGAATTATATCTTGTGGTGACCTGAGGCTGTTGTGAAATGTGGCCACAAAGAACAGTCCCTTTCCCAAAACTTTTACATTTTAAGCCCTTTTCCTTCAAGAAATTTAAGCAAGACTCAATATGGGACTAAAATTGTGGTTAATTGTTAGAAGCATTTATGAAACAGGGTTTTTTCAGAAATAAAACCAGTGAGGTTGGGATGGTTCAGTAGTTTAGGAACAATGAGCTGATATTGATTCATTCATTTTTCTGCTGCTGAGCACACAGGTGACGTACAGCTCGAGACACGTGCTTGATCTGTAGCTTTGAAGCAACGCGCACTTTAAACTGGGAAGATTTCGAACATTGTGCGTAATGCGTGCATCAGCTGCGTCTAAAGCACTGAAAAGCGGAGGTAATGGAATCATCAGGATTGTGCCGTTTGTCACTCACCGATGTTGATGTTACTTGGGAAACTTGTGGCGCCCAGGAGCCGCGGCAGCGTTAGCAGCGCCACCAGGAGCAGCGGTGCTGTCGGGGAGCTCTGCGGCCGCATGTTTCCTCCAGCAGCATCCGCCCTACACGCAGTAGTAATCCCATTCACACGCTCGCCACATCCACGCCGCCCCTCGGTCCGTGTGTCTGAGCGGACTGAGGCTGTCAGCAGACGTCCAGAGTTGGAGCTGAGGACGAGGCAGTGTGCGTCAGTGCGTGTGCCTCTGCTCTCCTCACTCTGACTCTCTCTCCAAACCTACCTCCAGCTACAACAGAGACATGAACACAGTCATGCACGAGCCCAGCTCAGTTCAGCCTTAAAATCAGTGTAAATATGACATGCAGGATATTCACGAAGAGGAAATGGCCACTCAGTTAAAAAACATTTTCGCTGTATTTGCTTTTTGGGGGAGTTTGAGAGGAACCAGATTAAACCAAGCGTCATGAACCCCACTTTTCCAACGGCTGCTGTTTCAGGAGAATCCTCAACAAACACAAAGGTTGGCTCTGTTGGTAAGTCAACAGGATTATGAACAGCAGGACAGAGTGACCCAGCAGGACTCGGGCTTTTATAATAACTTACATAGTCTTTACTGTCTTTGCCACACAACACAAGTTCTGTTGGAGACATCCAGAGCTGCAGAACGTTCTCTATCTGCATTTACTTCCATCTGCAACTAAAGCCACATTTCCTTCATCCACTGTCGCTGGAGACAGCGGTGGGCTATTTTTAACAACAAAGCTTCATGGTGTCATCAAAGAGAAAATCTGGGGGAAAAAACACATTGCCCCAGTTGTTAAAGTCGGCGGACATTAGTTAGTGCTTATATGAGGGTTCTGTTGGAGACACTGCTCAGGTCTGACACCTGTCTGTGGAGCTGAAGGCCCAGGTGCTCCCCAGGTGCTCCCCAGGTGCTCCCCAGGTGCTCCTCTGCGTCAGGTCCCTGGGCTTTAGGTCCTTAAAGAGTGAGCCTTTTAATGCAGCACAATATGTCTCAGATTACATCAGATAAAGATTCCATTGATAACACAGAAATATTTATACAGATACATTCATTGTTGATTGATTTTTACACAAGCCTTAAATATAATCCAGTTTGACAAACTGAATCTAAAACTCTAATAAAGCCACCTTATCTTTGTTAAATGTTAAGCCTGAAACTAGTGGGGCCTGAAGGACACTTAAATGAGGCCCAGTCTGATAACCAGCCTGTCCTTTCCTTAGGTCCATCACCCACAGCAGCCTTTTCTAAGTCACTCAGGGACTCTCCTGATTTAACGGAGAACGCTGCAGAACGAGCTGTAGCTGTGATCGATCAGAGCGGTTTCAGGAGCCACTTCCAGCAGGTTTCTCTCGGCTCTCAGTGGCCATGTGGCTCACGAGGGGTGAAAGGTCAAAGACAAGCTGTTATTTCATCGAAGAACAGCACACAATCAATTCTGAAACCAACCAGGGCAGGATTTAATAAGTGCACTTGTGCAGATGTGTAGGAGAGATGTTAGAGGCCTAAAGCAAAGCACACAAGGATCTTTAGAAACATTTCATCATAAACTCATCGAAATCTTTAAAATATGGGTCTGTAATTTGAAAAAGTCGACACTGGGCCCACACTCTGATGGGGCACATTATTATATCATCACAAATACAGGATTATACCAGAACCCTTGTGAGTCTGCAGCAGAACTAAAGATAAGGTTGTTGACAGGCTCTCTGTCCCTGATGTGCACCGTTTAACAGAACTGCACACTAGAGCCTGAAGTCCGTACCTGACAGAGCCATGTTGTGAGGTTTCTCGAGGCTGAGGCTGAGGCCTGTCTGTGAGCGTTGGCTCAGGCAGTCACCCATGAATTTCACAGATGTGCAGCACAAATGAGCAGGCTTTCTGTCCTGCCTACATAGATATTCAGTTTTGTAATATACCCTCAACGACTTAAAAGAAATGGAAACAAGACGACAACAATCCAGTGGAGTGACACACTCTCAAACAAACCAAAGCGTCTGAATAACGCAGTACCCTCCTCAGCCTGTGGTGGCACTGCAGCAATACTTACTGAAGTAGAAGACAACATGGAACAATTAACCTTACTCAACTATTATACTACTACTATGCAGGGACACTTTTCTCAGAGATAAACATGGAACACTGTGGTGTAGACATTCTCCATTAGTAAAGTCCATAAGGAATATGTGTATATGATAATTGTTTTAACAAAACACACAATGATGACATAATAGTTTTATTGAAGTAATTATAAGGGCACCGACCAGCCATGCTTACCAGTGTTCAGAGGCTGACACCTTTGCCTCCATTTTGAACGGGTGGAAGGAACCATTGATTAACTGAAGGGGTGTTTGGCTTTGGGACTTATTTGGCATTTGTTGTTTTTCATGTAATGAGTTGCTCCTTGATTTATTTAGTTGGGGGTATTTGTACGTACTTTAAAGCTCTTTCATTGGGGGTTTAATGGGGTTCACACTGTAAATAGGTATTGTTACTTTAAGGTGCCTTAAGTTGGTTTAATCCTTTTTTTGTGTTTGGGATTTAAGTCAGTGTATGGGCATAAAAATAAAGGTAAAGCCATGTTTTTTATAAATCTGAATTCGCCTCCATAAATTTTTGAGTGCCTCTGCTGGCCTTGTTGTCAGAAAAAAATGAAAATATTCTTTACAATAATGAGCTCTGAGCGGCGGGCCGTCATGCTGTTGTTTTTACTTAAAGCAAATGAGACCACCACAAGAGCGAGCTCTGTTGTTCAGACATTTATATATTTACTGCTGATGAGCCCTTTATTATAATTATAAGCTCTAATGTAGAATCTCAAAACAAGCTCTTTTCTGACCTCTGCGTTCCTTTTGTTTGTGTTGACCCTTCATTTGTCCCTTGCTCCACTTCGGCCTTAGGTTCAGTGATCGGGCCACAAACAGAGCTGCTGTGAACGCTCTCAGGTTCAATGGTTCAGGTTTGTAGATGCATGTCTTTATTAAAGTCAGCTTCAGAGGCTTTATCAATTAAAAGGCAGGTTAAGTATTTCCATCCTGTTATAGTTTCAGTGAAGTTTATATAGAAAAGACTAGCATGTTCTTTTGACAGAGAACTCTGCAGTCACTCATTTAAACAACATAGACTTATGAGCATATCCCAAAATATGCATCAAACATTCCTACAGACTGTACTTTCTGTGCAGACTCCATCCTGTGGATTAAACATTCAGCCCCGACTCTTTGCTCCATTTGTTTTTATAGGATTAAGTTTGTCGACATATAGTCTCTTGAATGTTCTCTTTAGTCTGTTACACCATAAACTAGTTGGGGCGTACAGTTCCTAATCACAAAATGGCCGCCCTCCTACACAGATTGCCCACAGTAGGAATAATGGGGACGCTGATAATCCTCCGTTTTTCAGTTTCTCATCAGGCAATTTACTCAAAGACAAAACAAAGCGGGAGCAGGAAACGATCTGCCTCTTTCACGCACATCCCTCGCTAATTCATTTATCAGCGCCGCACAAACCGGGGAACGGCAGCGGAGGCGGCTTCAGTCACTGTGAGACAAACTGATCAATGCTCTCTGAACATCACATGGTAATATCTACAAGGATTAAAGCGTTCTGTTCAGAAAGGATTCATGCCTCTGTGACTTTACAGATGTGGTTTATCACACTGTTTGTATGTTAATATTAAATTAGCCACATTTTTTACCCATAAAGTGGTCAGGAGTTTTATCTTTATAGAAAGAACTTTAGTGTCCTCAAAGGCAGATTTGTGTTGGACTCAACAACAATATAATATAAATATATAAAATATAAATGATATCTTTACAGGGCTCTATATCATTAACAAGGATCTGTGCACAAACCTCACACACACCACACAATGTGTCCTTTTACTGAAAAAAAATGAAAGAACACACATAAGTAATTATCCTAAATCAAGCCAAACCTAAAACAAACAGAGCTAAAGATAAAGCTAGTGTCACATGTTGTTGCCCTCATGAGACGGTGTCATTTCAGAACAGCTGCAAACATGAGTTCCAAAAAGCCTGGACAGAGACAAAGCAAAGGAAACAGCGCTGGATGCTTCAGTGACTCTTCAGACCTTGTTCTCTATAAATATTCTTAGGGGCAGTTAAACCCACCCGACCCCTGGTTAAAGTGGAGGGTCCAGCATGTTAACAGGCGTCTGAAACCGGTGTCAAGGGTATGTGGCTTATTAAACCCTCCAGAGTGAGTCTGCACCAGAGCTAACTAACCCTCAACACGCTGAACGCTCCTGAACACGCTCCTGAACACGCTCCTGAACACGCTCCTGGACACGCTCCTGAACACGCTCCTGGACACGCTCCTGAACACGCTCCTAAACACGCTCCTAAACACGCTCCTGGACACGCTCCTGAACACGCTCCTGAACACGCTCCTGGACACGCTCCTGAACACGCTCCTGAACACGCTCCTAAACACGCTCCTGAATACACTCCTGAACACGCTCCTGAACACGCTCCTGGACACGCTCCTGAACACGCTCCTGGACACGCTTCTGGACACGCTCCTGAACACGCTCCTGAACACGCTCCTGGACACGCTCCTGAACACGCTCCTGGACACGCTCCTGAACACGCTCCTGAACGCGCTCCTGAACACGCTCCTAAACACGCTCCTGGACACGCTCCTGAACACGCTCCTAAACACGCTCCTAAACACGCTCCTGGACACGCTCCTGAACACGCTCCTGGACACGCTCCTGAACACGCTCCTAAACACGCTCCTAAACACGCTCCTGGACACGCTCCTGGACACGCTCCTGAACACGCTCCTGGACACGCTCCTGAACACGCTCCTGAACACGCTCCTAAACACGCTCCTGAATACACTCCTGAACACGCTCCTGAACACGCTCCTGGACACGCTCCTGAACACGCTCCTGGACACGCTTCTGGACACGCTCCTGAACACGCTCCTGGACACGCTTCTGGACACGCTCCTGGACACGCTTCTGGACACGCTCCTGAACACGCTCCTGGACACGCTCCTGAACAAACTCCTGAACACGCTCCTAAACACGCTCCTGGACACGCTCCTGAACACGCTCCTGAACACGCTCCTGGACACACTCCTGAACACGCTCCTAAATACACTCCTGAACATGTTTAACGCTCCTAAACACGCTTAACGCTCCTGAACACGTTCCTGAACACGCTCCTGAATGCGCTCCTAAACACACTCCTGAACACGCTTAACGCTCCTAAACAAGCTTAACGCTCCTGAACACGTTCCTTAACACGCTTAACGCTCCTGAATACACTCCTGAACACGCTTAACGCTCCTGAACATGCTCCTGAACACGCTCCTGAACACGCTCCTGGACACGCTCCTGGACACGCTCCTGAATACACTCCTGAACACGCTTAACGCTCCTGAACATGCTCCTGAACATGCTTAACACTCCTAAACACGCTTAACGCTCCTAAACAAGCTTAACGCTCCTGAACACGATCCTAAACACGCTTAACGCTCCTGAACATGCTCCTGGACACGCTCCTGAATACACTCCTGAACACGCTTAACGCTCCTGAACATGCTCCTGAACACGCTTAACACTCCTAAACACGCTTAACGCTCCTAAACAAGCTTAACGCTCCTGAACACGATCCTAAACACGCTTAACGCTCCTGAACATGCTCCTGAACACGCTCCTGAACACGCTCCTGAACACGCTCCTGAACACGCTCCTGAACACGTTCCTAAACACGATCCTGAACATGTTCCTGAACACGTTCCTGAACGCTCCTAAACACGCTCCTGAATACACTCCTGAACACGCTCCTAAACACGCTCCTGAACATGCTCCTGGACACGCTGAACACTCCTAAACACGCTCCTGAATACACTCTTGAACACGTTCCTTAACACGCTTAACGTTCCTGAACACGCTCCTGGACACGCTCTTGAATACACTCCTGAACACGCTTAACGCTCCTGAACATGCTCCTGAACACGCTTAACACTCCTAAACACGCTTAACGCTCCTAAACAAGCTTAACGCTCCTGAACACGATCATAAACACGCTTAACGCTCCTGAACATGCTCCTGAACACGCTCCTGAACACGCTCCTGAACAGGCTCCTGAATACACTCCTGAACACGCTGAACGCTCCTGAACACGCTCCTGGACACGCTCCTGGACACGCTCCTGAACACGCTCCTGAACACGTTCCTAAACACGATCCGGAACATGTTCCTGAACACGTTCCTGAACGCTCCTGAACACGCTCCTAAACACGCTCCTAAACACGCTCCTGAATACACTCCTGAACACGCTCCTAAACACGCCCTGAACATGCTCCTGGACACGCTGAACACTCCTAAACACGCTCCTGAATACACTCCTGAACACGTTCCTGAACATGCTCCTGAACACGCTCCTGAACACGCTCCTGGACACGCTCCTGGACACGCTCCTGAATACACTCCTAAACACGCTCCTAAACACGCTCCTGAATACACTCCTGAACACGCTCCTAAACACGCTCCTAAACACGCTCCTAAACACGCTCCTGAATACACTCCTGAACACGCTCCTAAACACGCTCCTGAATACACTCCTAAACACGCTCCTGTACACGCTCCTGAACACGCTCCTGAACACGCTCCTGAACACGCTCCTGGACACGCTTCTGGACACGCTCCTGAACACGCTCCTGGACACGCTTAACACTCCTGAACACGCTTAACGCTCCTGAACACGCTCCTGAACACGCTCCTGAACACGCTCCTGAACACGTTCCTGAACGCTCCTGAACACGCTCCTGAACACGCTCCTGAATACACTCCTAAACACACTCCTGAACACGCTCCTGGACACGCTCCTGAATACACTCCTGAACACGCTTAACGCTCCTGAACATGCTCCTGAACATGCTTAACACTCCTAAACACGCTTAACGCTCCTAAACAAGCTTAATGCTCCTGGACATGCTCCTGGACACGGTTATGGACACGCTCCTGAACACGCTCCTGGACACGCTCCTGAATACACTCCTGAACACGCTTAACGCTCCTAAACACGCTTAACGCTCCTGAACACGTTCCTGAACACGCTCCTGAATGCGCTCCTAAACACACTCCTGAACACGCTCCTGAATACACTCCTGAACACGCTTAACGCTCCTAAACAAGCTTAACGCTCCTGAACACGTTCCTTAACACGCTTAACGCTCCTGAACACGCTCATGAACACGCTCCTGGACACGCTCCTGAATACACTCCTGAACACGCTTAACGCTCCTGAACATGCTCCTGAACATGCTTAACACTCCTAAACACGCTTAACGCTCCTAAACAAGCTTAACGCTCCTGAACACGATCCTAAACACGCTTAACGCTCCTGAACATGCTCCTGAACACGCTCCTGAACACGCTCCTGGACACGCTCCTGGACACGCTCCTGAATACACTCCTGAACACGCTTAACGCTCCTGAACATGCTCCTGAACATGCTTAACACTCCTAAACACGCTTAACGCTCCTAAACAAGCTTAACGCTCCTGAACACGATCCTAAACACGCTTAACGCTCCTGAACATGCTCCTGGACACGCTCCTGAATACACTCCTGAACACGCTTAACGCTCCTGAACATGCTCCTGAACACGCTTAACACTCCTAAACACGCTTAACGCTCCTGAACACGTTCCTGAACACGTTCCTGAACGCGCTCCTAAACACACTCCTGAACACGCTCCTGAACACGCTCCTGGACACGCTTCTGGACACGCTCCTGAACACGCTCCTGGACACGCTTCTGGACACGCTCCTGAACGCGCTCCTAAACACGCTCCTGAACACGCTCCTGAACACGCTCCTGGACATGCTTCTGGACACGCTCCTGAACACGCTCCTGAACACGCTCCTGGACATGCTTCTGGACACGCTCCTGGACACGTTCCTGAACACGCTCCTGAACACGCTCCTGAACACGCTCCTGGACACGCTTCTGGACACGCTCCTGAACACGCTCCTGAACACGCTCCTGACAAATGCAGTCTCAGACTTACACCAGGGCCTTCTTCCAGCGCTCTGGTCCAGGGTTGAGGCTTTGGGTAGTGCACAGGGGTCAGAGGTCACTGTGAATAACACCTTTCTGTCAGAACCAGCTTCTTCAGTGGTTTGAGCAACAGGTTTGTTGGATGGGACCACATGTGCTTCAGTGACCCCTGACCCTTGACCCTGTTGTCAGGTCACTTCTGTTTCTCCCTCAGACACTTTTGAACCTGACCCCACAAGAGTTCGGTTCTGGAGATGCTCTGACCTAGTCCTCGTCAAACACCATCCCATCAGCTTTGAGACAAAGTAAAGTTATTCTTTTCCTCTGCTTTCTACAACATTACAGTATTATTGTTACATATTCTGCTCACACAGTTTTCTATGACACAAATCATTCAGAGCAATCCAATAACAGCCGGCTCCTGGACAGTTTGGAACTAAAAGACAAGATGCCCGTCTCCAAGCTAATTAAGGGATGTCCTGGATGACTGAGAACCTCCAGTGTTATTGAGCTCAGTCACCTGCTGACCCCAGCGGTGACGCCAGCGGTGACCCCAGCGGTGACCCAAGCGTTCACCCCAGCGGTGACGCCAGCGGTGACGCCAGTGGTGACCCCAGTGGTGACCCCAGCGGTGACCCCAGGGTTCACCCCAGCAGTGACCCCAGTGGTGACCCCAGTGGTGCGTCTGTGTCAGTGTTGGGGCATTACTCTCAGCGGTCGCAGCAGGAGAAGGCGTCCACTCTCTGCCTCTTCAGCTCATTTAGGCTCTAATTAACGCAGCGTGTTCGGTGATTAGCTGAAGCAGCGTCTGGTCGTCTGGTTTAACTGTGCCGGCTCATGAGCTGCAATAACATCACACGCTGTTCCTCAAGTCCTCACTGCTGCTGACGGCCATTTGGAGATAAAATCTCGACGAGAATTGTGTTGTTCTTTTACTGCAACAAAGCTTGGAGATGTGTTTTTTTGACCAAGACACTACTACTTTCACAGAGTTCAGTTTTAAAGCATTTATCCATTTGATTTTGTAATAGATAAGAAGAGTTCTGTCTGAAAAAGTAAAGCTCTTCTAACCCTAACCTGGCAAGTCGTCCTAATTCTTTTTCTTTTACGTATAAAGAATGAGTCGGGTCCGTCTCGATCCCAGCTTGATTTCCAGGAGATGTGACAAAAATGGAGCAGAACAAGCAGAGAACCCTGACAAAGCCCGCCCCATTTTAGATCAACCATTATAATTGGTCAATGTTGTTGGGGTTCTGGACCCACTTGACTTTGTTGAGGAAGTGGGACTGGCTTCATTCTGAGAGCTGTTGTAGTATTTTCATTCATCTTCTTGTGACTGGAGACTATCCCAGCAGCGTTGGACCTGAGCCGGGGTTCACTCTGGACAATGGCCAGTTGGTCGCAGGGTTAACACTCTAGAGACACTCTAAACGCAGTGAGAGGGATGAATGTCCACATCCTTCATACTTAGTAGTATCCCAGCAGATACAAAACTCTGTAGCAGGTCACATTTAACAGAAGAATAATCTCACAGAGAAACCCGGGTTAACGCAGCGTATTGATCGGGTCTGTGTCTAGCGAGGCATCATTTATATCTTAAATAAACATGCAGACAGGGTTAGAATCATTTATTTGTCACAGTTTCTCACCTGATACTCACAGGGAAGACAACAATATGCTTCTTGTTTTATTAAGATCAGAACCCGACAGCTGGCAGCACCTCTTCACACATTCATATCCTTCATAATCTGATCAAAGATTCATGTTCAGTTTAGGATATTTGGTGAAAACACTCATCTTTATTCACTGAGCGTTGTACGACATGCATTTCAAAGCTACACAGAGTTTCGGTCGACACACGATACTTCTCCATACGTTAGATTACCAGAGAGAAGGCTCATGAAAGAAATATGCCTCGAATCTGCACTTTTCCAGAAAGCATGATGATGCTCATTATTTAACCTGTGTGTGTTCAGATAATGTGTGTACAAACGTTCATATCATGTCACGTGTGTCCACTGTATGTCACTTCCACTGATCAGCTGATTAGATGTACAAAGCTGTTGTTAGTGACAAATGAAGTGCTGCTGATCCACCAGTTCCTCAGGAACATCCCAGAGTCTGCCTTTGATTGTTATATGGATAAAGAAAATCCTTAAAGAAGAGACTTTTTAAAGCTAACAAAAAGAACAATCTTACACATTTTACCGGTATCAGTGGGTCATTTAGTCATTGATTCTTTCAAATGACAGGAGCCTGTCCCGGGTGCTCTGGGCGTGAGGCAGCAGCAGCAGCCAAAAGAAAACCCACTTACTAAAATACTAACACACACCAAACAGAAGTTTAGAGCTGACTGTAACCTTCTTCCTCGTTTAACCTCGTGTGACTGAAGACAGTATTTATCCGACTCTGTTTTTCTGAATAAAAAAACCCTGTTTTATCGGCAGACATTACTTTTTTATTGAATAAACACACACCAGCCTCTGTCTCCATTGTATCAAAGACAAGCAGGAACTCACATGTGGTAAAGCTCTCTGAATTTAATGTTCACAAAGAACCTCTCGCATCACTACACAGCATTATTTACTCACTTTTTATTATTGACAAGACAACACTCTAAATTCCACTCATAGAAGCACACTCATATTTCTTTTTGAGCACTTTAGATGGATGAAGGTTTAAGGCATTTCTGAGCTGACTGGACTTTGATTGGACCTGTAGGGCTACTGTAGCTGTTCACAAGTATTGCAATAATTACTCACCTTTCTTTCTTTTCATGTCTAAAAACTCCAAACAGTGTCAGAAATGAGAACGCTTCTTGTAAAAGGGGTCCTTCTAAAACTCCGATATTCTTTTGAGAGACGGAGGAGGTTCCTCTGGCTCCGAGCACGCTCCTGACAACCACCTCAGCGTGTGACTCCATGATAGGTCACCTTTAATAAGTCCTCCACAGCGGCCCGGCCCAGCGTGTGGTGTGTTTTCTCAGTGACTCAGTAATGTTGTCACTAAAGAGCATGTGTTAATTACACCTGCAACACGAACTGATGTGGAGCTCACCTCACGTCAAACTGAGCCCCCAACAAACTGACGTGTGAATAAATCCAGACTCAGTCAAGACCAAGACCAGTGCAGGATACACTCAGGTACAAGTAACCCAAACCCAGTCTAAGACCAGGTCCAGACTCACGGAGGTCAGAGTTAGTCCGGTCTTAGACCAGGTCCAGACTCACGGAGGTCAGAGTTAGTCCGGTCTTAGACCAGGTCCAGACTCACGGAGGTCAGAGTTAGTCCGGTCTTAGACCAGGTCCAGACTCACGGAGGTCAGAGTTAGTCCGGTCTTAGACCAGGTCCAGACCTCCTACTGAACCCTGCAGATAGGGTGACCACCCGTCCCGCTGCAGAAGTAATCTGATGTTTTTTCTTGAGAGGAGCCGTCACTAAAAGCACTAAGTCTTTGAAAATGTCAGTAAGACCTGACTGTTGAGTTGATGAGCTCTTTTTTGGGAGTGAGCCTGATTAATGGAACACATCAGTGTCAGTATGAGGCTGATTTTGTTTTTCTTGTCATGCAATTACACCTCCTCAAGTATAAGACTCCAGTTGGCCCAATTAACAGCAGCCATTCAGAGCGTTCTAATTAACAGTGACACCAGTACAAAGGTCAAATCTACCTTAACCTCAGACATGTCTGTGAACGTTTAAACAAACAGTAAAGAGTTATCAGACTGATTCTTGTCACACACACGAGAAGCTTTACATATGTCAGCAAACGAAAAAGGGCCATTTGATCTCACTCTTTAGCCTTTTTGTTCAACAGAGACATATCTTGATCTTTTTAATGTATTTGTTGCTGAAATGTGAACAGGACACAGGAACTGCTTTTCCAGACGTCGTCCTGTTGGCTTCATCAGGACCTTCAGCTGAACCTGAACGGTTTACAGCCGAGGGAGAAGCGGCTTCAAGTCCAAGTCTCAGTCGGAAAAGAGTGACTCAAACCGAAAGTCAAAGCTCTGGATTTTCAGGTCTTCAGTAGGATCTAAGTTTTTTAAGTCTCACTTTTGTCATGAGCTGTGGGTCATGACCAAAAGGACTGCAAAAAAACCTCCACCACAAGCACGTCCATGACAGGAGTGTTCACATGAGGCCAATTATACAGAAGATCTCAGCTAAAACAACAGAGCACTTTCTAAAAGGGCAGACTCTGTAAATGCACTTCCAGAGAATCATGCCAACATTAGTGTATTTTATGCACAAACAGATGAAATGTGCAGATTAATAACACATAACGCAGAGCTCCACATCATGTCGTCTCCTCCCAACAGGAGACTACACCTGCAGCCTCAGGAGAGCCACAGGAGCCTCTGTTGGTCTCGGATTTTCTGTAATCAGTCACAACGCCATTTCATTTTCAGAAGTTTGTAGGTATAGTTCTTTTACAGAAAGTTGTGCCTTTGTTATGCACCACTGGCTCTGATAAATACAGTGTTTATGAAGTGGGTTCTGTTCCACTCTGTCCTCAAGCATGACCACACTGAAAAGAAACTCAAAAACGTCTTATAGGACCAACAGTTCACACAATGAGGTTTTATTTTTGGAGCTAAAGCCCTAACTCTCCAGCCACAGTTATTATTTCAGTCACACAAAAGCCTGGAGTGGTGTGATTTATTCATGAACACTGCATTAAAGGCTGTCCAACAGTTTCCAGGTCGTAGGTCCAAACCCTGCTCTGTTCTGTACAGCCACAACTGTTTAGCAAAGCATTTTAACAAAACCACTTAAGTCAAAAAGCACTTTGTCAAGAACCAGTGCCCAGAACTAACCTGTCACAAAGTTCATACGCAGATAAGAAGCTTTTCAAAAGCTTATTCTCTCACTCTTGTGATTTGTAAATTATTTTCACCTCTGTTCACCTCCACCTTGTTTTTTGTTCCTGTCAACAGTAAGTGCTTCCAACCAATTTCCTTTGCCCTAATTTATGTCTGTAAATTAGTTTTACTGGGGCACAAACATTATCCTCTTAAGTTTCTAAAAAAAGGTTTTGAATATTTGAATATTATAGTCTCAGGACTTGTATGTTTGTGTATGACACTATCACAGTCGTTTATCACCATCACAGCGGTGTTAAGATCTGTCCTGAACACGAGCAAAACTAAAGAGACATTGACCTGTGCTTCCTCCTCTGACCATCGGCTGTGCTGCTGCGGTGGACAAAGAACATCTTTGAGGGCTTCTGCTGAAAAACCCACATCTCAGCAAACTCGAGGCCAACCTCATCAAGTGCTCTTACAACCAGGGCACCTCTAAGAGCGTCGTCACGCAGGGTCGGACGACCGGGCACCTCTAAGAGCGTCGTCACGCAGGGTCGGACGACCGGGCACCTTTAAGAGCGTCGTCACGCAGGGTCGGACGACCAGGCACCTTTAAGAGCGTCGTCACGCAGGGTCGGACGACCAGGCACCTCTAAGTGCGTCGTCACGCAGGGTTGGACGACCGGGCACCTCTAAGTGCGTCGTCACGCAGGGTCGGACGACCGGGCACCTTTAAGAGCGTCGTCACGCAGGGTCGGACGACCAGGCACCTCTAAGTGCGTCGTCACGCAGGGTTGGACGACCGGGCACCTCTAAGTGCGTCGTCACGCAGGGTTGGACGACCGGGCACCTCTAAGTGCGTCGTCACGCAGGGTTGGACGACCGGGCACCTTTAAGAGCGTCGTCACGCAGGGTCGGACGACCAGGCACCTTTAAGAGCGTCGTCACGCAGGGTCGGACGACCAGGCACCTCTAAGAGCGTCGTCACGCAGGGTCGGACGACCAGGCACCTTTAAGAGCGTCGTCACGCAGGGTCGGACGACCAGGCACCTTTAAGAGCGTCGTCACGCAGGGTTGGACGACCAGGCACCTCTAAGTGCGTCGTCACGCAGGGTCGGACGACCAGGCACCTTTAAGAGCGTCGTCACGCAGGGTTGGACGACCGGGCACCTTTAAGAGCGTCGTCACGCAGGGTCGGACGACCAGGCACCTCTAAGTGCGTCGTCACGCAGGGTCGGACGACCGGGGCACCTCTAAGAGCGTCGTCACGCAGGGTCGGACGACCGGGCACCTTTAAGAGCGTCGTCACGCAGGGTCGGACGACCGGGGCACCTCTAAGAGCGTCGTCACGCAGGGTCGGACGACCGGGCACCTCTAAGAGCGTCGACACACAGGGTCGGACGACCGGGCACCTCTAAGAGCGTCGACACGCAGGGTCGGACGACCGGGGCACCTTTAAGAGCGTCGTCACGCAGGGTCGGACGACCGGGGCACCTTTAAGAGCGTCGACACACAGGGTCGGACGACCGGGCACCTTTAAGAGCAGCGACACCTCAAAGCCTTAAGTGTCTTGCCCAAGGACACGACAACAGTATGAACTGTGGGGAGAGTGAGAATCGAACCGACTACCTTCCGGTTGAAGGACGACCACTCTACCCACTGAGCTACTGCTGCCCCGGAACTGCTGCAGCCATTAGGTCACATGCAGGGT
Organism: Neodontobutis hainanensis; assembly: GCA_024349245.1. Taxonomy (NCBI): domain Eukaryota; kingdom Metazoa; phylum Chordata; class Actinopteri; order Gobiiformes; family Odontobutidae; genus Neodontobutis; species Neodontobutis hainanensis. Next base: position 136,427 of record JALDNG010000285.1, read on the forward strand.
TTTATTGCTTAGTTGAAGAAAAAGGTGCAATAATCCAGTCAAGATTAAACCCAGCGTTAATGAAGTGATGTAAGAAGAGAACATTCACCAGAGCTCAGCACTATGCCTCTTCATTTTCAGCCGTCTCCTAATTGGCCCGAGATGACAGGGGCTTCTGATTCCTCATAATGACTTAGTGCTTGGCTCAAAGGGCTCGTGGCAGAAGCCCTCAGTCGGTGTCTGTGCTGTGCTTCAAACAGCAGTCAGTCAATGCTCCAGTCTGATTTTACTAAACCTTCAGAAAGTCTTCCTCTTGTTGTTTTAAGCTCCTCAGACAGTTTGGGGATATGGATTTGTAATGAGACGACCACAGGGCATTCTGGGAGAAAACACTGTTTCTGTGATTCCTCTTCTGCTTTATTACAGTAGATTAACATCTAGGTCAGAACACATCATGCACATTCCTCTCAGATCATATCCTCAGCAGAGGTTCACTGAGAAACATTAAAGTAATATTCTGGGGTTTATTCAGAGTTGTGTGTGGCACTTGTACAAAGTCAGTGTGTTACCGGTACTTTCTGGAGCAGAGCAAGATGGATTTTGTGAACGTATGAGTGTAGCAGCTGTAAAAGGCAATATGTAACATACTTCTAACTCCGGTTCACACTTACACTGTTGTACTTCAGGCTCCATTCATAATGGGAATTATCAGCTCTTTTTAGTGAACTCTTCATTTTGTTACTTATACCTTTTATAATTCTGACAAATATAGTGCTGCTAAAACTTAATGTGTTTTTATGACTGAAATTTTTATTCAATACATCCTTAGAAATTATTCAAAAGTAAAATAATACATTTCTAATATTAATTAATTGTTTGATATGACCTTAATCTGGTAAATGCCTGTGTTTTCCCAGTTCTTCAAATGCACCCTCTGTCTTTCTCCTCTGTCCTTCTCCTCTGTCCTTCCTCTGTCCTTCTCCTCCATGTCCTTCTCCTCTGTCCTTCCTCTGTCCTTCTCCTCCATGTCCTCCTCCTCCATGTCCTCCGTCAGTCCTTCTCCTCTGTCCTTCCTCTGTCCTTCTCCTCCATGTCCTTCCTCTGTCCTTCTCCTCCATGTCCTCCTCCTCTGTCCTTCCTCTGTACTTCTCCTCCATGTCCTCCTCCTCTGTCCTTCCTCTGTCCTTCTCCTCCATGTCCTCCTCCTCTGTCCTTCCTCTGTCCTTCTCCTCCATGTCCTCCTCCTCTGTCCTTCCTCTGTCCTTCTCCTCCATGTCCTCCTCCTCTGTCCTTCCTCTGTCCTTCTCCTCCATGTCCTTCTCCTCTGTCCTTCCTCTGTCCTTCTCCTCCATGTCCTCCTCCTCCATGTCCTCCGTCAGTCCTTCTCCTCTGTCCTTCCTCAGTCCTTCTCCTCCATGTCCTCCGTCAGTCCTTCTCCTCCATATCCTCCCTCAGTCCTTCTCCTCCATGTATTTCTCCTCCATCCTTCTCCTCCGTCCTCCCTCTGTCCTTCTCGTCTGTCCTCCTCAGTCCTTCTCCTCCATGTCCATCTCCTCTGTCCTCCCTCTGTGTTCATCGCACCTGTGTCTAAGCCCCGCCCCTCTCTGTTGGGGGTGTGACCTTGTCCTCATGTGATTGGTTACACAGCAGCACATGACTTTCAGGCAACTTACAGCAGGAAGCAGCTTCAACCTTCTGCCTTTATTAAGTTTAAAAATGAGAGATAAAAGGTCAGTATTTATTCACAGGAACATGTTCGTGAGGCAGTTTCTGAGCAAATGAGATGCTCATTTACTTATTCCATTCACCAGTGTCACAGCTGGAACACCGCTGGAGGGTCTTGCCCAAGGACACAACGACAGTATGAACTCTGGAGAGAGTGGGAATCGAACCAACTACCTTCCTGTTGAAGGACGCCCGCTCTACCACTGAGCCACTCTTATTCAAGAAGGAAGGTCACTTTGCTAAAAAGTTCAAAAGAATACTTCTGGACACTTTTGACTTCTTTTTGACTTCTTTTTAAGTTCTTTTTAAGTTCTTTTTGACTTCTTTTTAAGCCTCTGAGCCCCTCCACAGACGACAGGCTCCAAAGGGGGTTTAGTGTTTGGGGAACCTACGCAGACCCACTGGTCCTGAGCAGAGCGGAGATCGAACAGAAGGACAGAAGGTTTAACAGTTGTTTTAGTTTGTTTTGTGAATAGTTTAAACACAAGGTAAGGACTTGGGTCCATAACCACAGGGGCCAGGCCTGAAGGGGGCCCTCAAACATGTTTAAAAACCCATTACTCATAACATAAGAGGCATAATGTGGTTATTTTTTTTCACATGGCAATATTCTGTGTATTTCCATTACAGGGACATTTTTATTACATCCATCTGGGATTTACAGAAACAGCAACATCCTTTCTCTCAGATTGGTTTCGTTCTGTGACGAGATGCTGAAAGATAACTCTTCCCCTGAACCCGGCAGTTACTGTAGCTGTTCCTTCTCTTCAACTATTAGCAGTCAGTCGGTTTTTTAATTCTCTTCTCTCGTGCCTTTCCTGCCAGTCGCCATGGCAACGCGGCCGCTCTTTGAAGCCATCCGATGGGTTTGAGCTCCTGGAGGGGTTATGAATGTGAATGTGAGCACGGCGCTGGTGATTTACAGATTCACGGGGCCGCAGACAAACACAGGTGGAGGCGAGCGGTGTCGTGCTGGGGCGAGGCAGCAGGGAGGCGGCCGGCCTCATAGAACATAGAATCAAGAGGCGGGTCTTCACACCAGTTACATAATGAAGAAGATAATTGGTGCTTAGGTCACTGTGAGTCATTGTGCTGGGGCTTCTTTTTTGGTGGTCTTCCACTAAATATAATACAAATGTAAAAATGTATATTTTATGTTTAACAATACACTGAGAAGCCTACACGACAGGAAGAGCGGCCCCTGCAGCTGTCCTCACATCGCACTCTACTCTCTCGCATTCTAAACATTCTGTCACAGAACTGAGTTTATCGAGACTTTTACAGATCTAATGCTCAGTCTCACACTAACTCCTTCACTCAGGTACGGGAAGTGTCGAGGGAAAGGTGTTTAAAGCTCTTGTAAATAAATAAAAATGAGTGTTAGTTAATGCTATGGCCCTGAGGTGAAATAAAGTGTGTGAGTGGAGGTAAAAGCCCTGCTGTTCGTCAGAAGTCCCAGGACTAACCACCTCCGACACGAGCGCACCGTCAGCACTTTCCCCGGAGACACATCCACTGCTTTAGAGTCCACCGAGGCTCCTCGCTCACAGGCTTCAGGGTCTGCCTTTGAAATCCCACATCTTTATTCTCTCTGTGACAGGCTTAGATACATGTGTCTTTGAGGCTAACACTTGAGATTTGTAACTGTAATCTGGATATTTAGAGCAAAATTAAGACTTTTCCACTGGTGACGAAAACTGGGGAGTGTATTGACAGAATACTAACACAAGTGTCAGGGTTCACGTCGGTTTATATAGTGTGTATCTGTCTGTGTATCTGTCTCTGTTGTTTCTGATGTTATGTTCTTTGTAGTATTTTTTAGTTACTTATTGTATCTGATTTTGGTTTCAAGTTTGTATTTGACTTCTGGTTTGTATTTTGAAATGTTTTCACCCTGTCTGTGTCTTTGCTTGACTTCCTGCCTTGTGTCGTTCCCTCCTGTGTGATTACCTGCCCCGCCCTAATATGTTCCACCTGTCCCTTGTTGTCCAAGTCTATATAAACCTGTTTGTCTGTTTGCTCAGTGCCAGGTCGTTGTCGTTTGTTGTGTTGTCTTCCCCAGTGTAACTTCTGTGTTCCTTGTAATTCATGTCCTGGAGTTCTTACCCGGTTTTTCTAGTATTTCGTGTCCTGAGTCCCTAGCTTGTCTTTTCTTGTATTTCTTATCTTGAATTATTTATGCTCGGCCCTTTGCTTTGGTATCCTGTCTACCAGATTTTGGTTTTGTTACTTGGACATTTAAAAAAAAAAAAAAACTTTTTGTTGAACTCTTTACTTGTGTCTGGGGTTTAGCGTTGGGGTCTTTCTGATCCTTGGCCATCGGCCATGACAACAAGCACTTAAACTTTAGGGTGGGCGCTCAGTTTTCATTGTTGATTATTGTTTTTATGACATAAAGATGGCTCAAACAGACTGAGGCTCTATGGGACACACAACGAGATATTAAATGTGAAATGAGCAAATTAAATGTAATAAAGTCAACAGCAGGATCCAGCTTCTACAATAATAATAATAATGATAATAATGATAATGACAAAGCTGAAATGGCCACAACACGAGCCTGGATCATTGTGTGAGCTCATTTTATGGAATACACCTCCAACACAAACACAAAGAGAGGATCCCCTTTCTGAGTTTGGGGAAGCTGGCTGGAGTGCAGCGGCGCAGCAGCTGAAAATGGGCTCATGGCGGGGTGCATCCAGGACGTTCACTGTGGAAATGGAGGAGATCATTAGGGACTTAAATTGGATTGCAGAGGAAAAAGGCGTTTGTTGCACTCGATACAAAAAAGGTGCTTGCTGCTTGACAGATTGAATTAGAGCCTAAAACGGGGGAGGATTAGAGTCATGCAAGTCAAGAAGCACCACTTTATGAACGAACGGGAAGCTGTCAGATTCAAAATCATCTTCAAAAGACGAACAATGCTGAAAAAACAAAATGAATCATTGCAAATACTGAACAAAACATCAGCTGAAAGACGAAGGAGATAATTCAAAGAGAAAGTGGCCCAGTTTAGATTGGCCCAGTTCATTCTTGGTCATTTTTGAAGCATTAATTAGAATTTAAGTAAAAGTGCATGTGCTTCTCTGTCCCAAGACACGTGCACCAGTCGAGTGTTAGAAAATTTAAGAAGGAATACTTGTGCATTTTTATTTGTACGAAGGATGTCCCAGAACTATGTTTTTCCAGAACAGGTCTAAATCTGAGTAACCACGAGGACAGAGTTGTTTCAGCACAATACCCTTTCCAATGCTCACAGTAAAAAGACTTTATATATAACATGTATACGGATGATTGTATCAACAAAAACCCTGTGTTGTCTGACATGCCCTCTTTTCAAATCAAACAGAAAGAAATACTTCTCAAATCTACAAACTAACACAAAATATTAAGAGATGACCTGGATTTGTATCTGTTTCACTGAAGTTTGTTGATTGTATCAGAAGACTCTGGAAATGCAGCGGTAGAAGGTAAAAGTATGGTGTCAGCAGAGCAACTACAGATGTATTATTAGAACTGGATAGTTATAAAACAAGGCCTAGGTCTAGAACCCTGTTGCTTGCATTCAATTTCAGTGGAAATGGCTGTATAAATATGGACATCTTCTGCCCATTGCTCCCCTAGTCCCCGATAATGTTGTTACAACTATCGTTAACTAAACAATACTAATAATGAGAGTAAAACAATCATTTTCAGATTGCTTTAAACGGACATATTAATCAAAAATTCACACCTCCAGAGTTGTTATGTAGTAAAAACTTTACCTGGCGGTAAACATGATTTTTACACTTGTAAAGTTGCCATTGGACTCCTTATATTTCCGCTTTTGGAGCCTGCCCTCTGGTGGACGGAGGTATATTGCCATATGGCGGTGCCATGAGAGAGGCTTTCCCGCGGCCGGGTTCCACGTGACCCGTTCTGACCAATGGGCTGAGGGCGGGACAGAGCAGTGACGTCTCAAACAATAAAGGTTATTTTTAATATTTTTTTAAACGGTAAAAAAGTTTTTGACAAGAAAATAGATAATAAACACTACAAAATCCAACCATTTTGGTCTCTGCAGGCTCCTGTAGCAGCCGTTTGGTTTTACAGTGAGCTCTTTGTGGGCCGTAGGTGTTTTTTTGTTGCAAAAGCTCGAGTGGCAGTACCGTATCCAGTTCTATAATACATGTAATAATACATCCACCGTCTTCTCCTTATTTCTTAACGTGACACACCTCGGTGCATACTGCCACCTGCTGAACAGGAGTCACACAGTTTAAAGGGATTAAACTTTAAATACTTCACACTCAAATATGTCTTTAAACTAGAATATACTAAAACTATTAGAGTAATGGATCAAACTTATTAATTTAATTATATTCTTTGTCAGGGTTTAAAACCTCACTCTCCAAAAATAACGGCAACACAGGCCGACATCAACAAATAAAATGTGACCTTGCCATTTTTAGCTATACGTTTGTGTTCTTTTATCTTTAAAGAAGATTAGAATCAGCTGGAGTGTTAAACACAAGATACAACTTATACTCATCCTGGTTATTTCAGCTCCTGGGCCTGTTCCTTTCTCTCATTTCTTCACTTCCACCTGTTTCCTCTCAGACGCTCCTTGTTTTACATTAATAACGTCATAAATCTATTTTTCCGACGCTCACCTCTGCCAAACTGTTTAGTCCAACCAGCCGCTGGACTTCCTCCTGACGCCAGCCTCATTTATCTCCTGTGCCGCTCCTGAACCTGCCTCCTGGCCGTCATTGTGTTGAAGCCACTCTGAGTGATCTCTGAAACTAAACCCTGCTGCTCGGCTCCACTCCCACCTGCTCCTCTGGCTTTGGGCCTGAAAACCCTGAGCCTCCAGAGGCTTCTGCCAGAAAAAAAATCCTTTCTTTATTCAGCCCGAGCCAGGGTGTGCAGCAGTTCAACATTTCTGCGAGCCAACAGTCAGATATCTTCCTCTGAATTTCTGTTAGTGTTCATTCATAAAAGTATGTGTCTAGTGTCACCTCGTATGTTTACAACCCTCCAACCTTTTCATGTTTATCCTTTTAAGCAGAGAAATGTAATTTTCTACAGTTACTAAATAATACATAAGTAATAACATGTATTTGCATAAAAGCCCATATTTTATATAATTTTGCTGCTTAGATATTTAGCAGTTTACAAATACATTAAACACAAATATGAACTGTGGGGAGAGCGGGAATCAAACCACCAACCTTCTGGCTTCAGGACGACCGCTCTACCACTGAGCCACTGCGCCCCGTTGTTACAAGGCGGTTTGGACTGGAAGGCCAGGCGTGTTCCTCTGCTGGATCAGAGACGAGAGCCGTGGGCAGGAAATGAATAAAGCTGTGGGTTTCCTCTCAACCTGATCCTCTCAGCTCAATGTTTCCCTCTGAAAGGAAAACCCTCTTCCACAAGCTACAGGGCTGGGATGGGCTCGAGCCGTCTGCGACCCCCCCAGAATATTAAAGATCTGTATTTCTTAAAGTCTTCTTAAAGCAGGGGACATAGGAGCATATTCCAGTAGTCATTTCTTTCATAATAAAAGTTTCCCGACAATGCGCTTTATAGTTTTGCATATTTATGAGTCTGTCCGGTTGTTTTAATGCGAGGTGAGCAGACCACGCTTGACTTCTTCTCTCAAAGCCTAATGGACGGAAGCCCTGAGAGTGCAGCTCCGCCGGCTCCTGAAGCTTAATCAAGCGTGAGTCCCTGTGCGCTGCTTCCAGGGCACGTCCCGAATAACACGAGCTACATTTCCCGACGACACGCAGTGCACCTCGTCCTCCACTTCAGCATCGGACCAATCAAAGAGTCCAGATGTCCCCTTTTCTATCTCCAAAGAGATCCAAAGACAAGGCATTTATTTCCACTAGACAAGGATGCTCAGAGTTCTTCCTGCAGGAAAAGTCAAGGTCAAGCCCAAAAGGAAAGTCCATTAATATCCAGCGGGTCACACTGTAAAAGTACAGTCTGCATGAACTATCGCAGCTTTGGGCTCATTTTACTGTTTTCTTTTATTAAGAAAGAAAACATAAGTTTCACATTTTAGAAATTTAAAAACTGATCTGTATGACACCGTCTTAGACCAGGTCCAGACTCGCGGAGGTCAGTGTTAGTCCGGTCTTAGACCAGGTCCAGACTCAGGGAGGTCAGAGTTAGTCCGGTCTTAGACCAGGTCCAGACTCACGGAGGTCAGAGTTAGTCCGGTCTTAGACCAGGTCCAGACTCGCGGAGGTCAGAGTTAGTCCGGTCTTAGACCAGGTCCAGACTCGCGGAGGTCAGAGTTAGTCCGGTCTTAGACCAGGTCCAGACTCACGGAGGTCAGAGTTAGTCCGGTCTTAGACCAGGTCCAGACTCGCGGAGGTCAGAGTTAGTCCGGTCTTAGACCAGGTCCAGACTCGCGGAGGTCAGAGTTAGTCCGGTCTTAGACCAGGTCCAGACTCACGGAGGTCAGAGTTAGTCCGGTCTTAGACCAGGTCCAGACTCACGGAGGTCAGAGTTAGTCCGGTCTTAGACCAGGTCCAGACTCACGGAGGTCAGAGTTAGTCCGGTCTTAGACCAGGTCCAGACTCAGGGAGGTCAGAGTTAGTCCGGTCTTAGACCAGGTCCAGACTCACGGAGGTCAGAGTTAGTCCGGTCTTAGACCAGGTCCAGACTCACGGAGGTCAGAGTTAGTCCGGTCTTAGACCAGGTCCAGACTCACGGAGGTCAGAGTTAGTCCGGTCTTAGACCAGGTCCAGACTCACGGAGGTCAGAGTTAGTCCGGTCTTAGACCAGGTCCAGACTCACGGAGGTCAGAGTTAGTCCGGTCTTAGACCAGGTCCAGACTCACGGAGGTCAGAGTTAGTCCGGTCTTAGACCAGGTCCAGACTCAGGGAGGTCAGAGTTAGTCCGGTCTTAGACCAGGTCCAGACTCGCGGAGGTCAGAGTTAGTCCGGTCTTAGACCAGGTCCAGACTCGCGGAGGTCAGAGTTAGTCCGGTCTTAGACCAGGTCCAGACTCGCGGAGGTCAGAGTTAGTCCGGTCTTAGACCAGGTCCAGACTCACGGAGGTCAGAGTTAGTCCGGTCTTAGACCAGGTCCAGACTCACGGAGGTCAGAGTTAGTCCGGTCTTAGACCAGGTCCAGACTCACGGAGGTCAGAGTTAGTCCGGTCTTAGACCAGGTCCAGACTCACGGAGGTCAGTGTTAGTCCGGTCTTAGACCAGGTCCAGACTCACGGAGGTCAGAGTTAGTCCGGTCTTAGACCAGGTCCAGACTCACGGAGGTCAGAGTTAGTCCGGTCTTAGACCAGGTCCAGACTCACGGAGGTCAGAGTTAGTCCGGTCTTAGACCAGGTCCAGACTCACGGAGGTCAGAGTTAGTCCGGTCTTAGACCAGGTCCAGACTCACGGAGGTCAGAGTTAGTCCGGTCTTAGACCAGGTCCAGACTCACGGAGGTCAGAGTTAGTCCGGTCTTAGACCAGGTCCAGACTCACGGAGGTCAGAGTTAGTCCGGTCTTAGACCAGGTCCAGACTCACGGAGGTCAGAGTTAGTCCGGTCTTAGACCAGGTCCAGACTCACGGAGGTCAGAGTTAGTCCGGTCTTAGACCAGGTCCAGACTCAGGGAGGTCAGAGTTAGTCCGGTCTTAGACCAGGTCCAGACTCACGGAGGTCAGAGTTAGTCCGGTCTTAGACCAGGTCCAGACTCACGGAGGTCAGAGTTAGTCCGGTCTTAGACCAGGTCCAGACTCACGGAGGTCAGAGTTAGTCCGGTCTTAGACCAGGTCCAGACTCACGGAGGTCAGAGTTAGTCCGGTCTTAGACCAGGTCCAGACTCGCGGAGGTCAGAGTTAGTCCGGTCTTAGACCAGGTCCAGACTCAGGGAGGTCAGAGTTAGTCCGGTCTTAGACCAGGTCCAGACTCGCGGAGGTCAGAGTTAGTCCGGTCTTAGACCAGGTCCAGACTCGCGGAGGTCAGAGTTAGTCCGGTCTTAGACCAGGTCCAGACTCACGGAGGTCAGAGTTAGTCCGGTCTTAGACCAGGTCCAGACTCACGGAGGTCAGAGTTAGTCCGGTCTTAGACCAGGTCCAGACTCAGGGAGGTCAGAGTTAGTCCGGTCTTAGACCAGGTCCAGACTCAGGGAGGTCAGAGTTAGTCCGGTCTTAGACCAGGTCCAGACTCAGGGAGGTCAGAGTTAGTCCGGTCTTAGACCAGGTCCAGACTCGCGGAGGTCAGAGTTAGTCCGGTCTTAGACCAGGTCCAGACTCACGGAGGTCAGAGTTAGTCCGGTCTTAGACCAGGTCCAGACTCAGGGAGGTCAGAGTTAGTCCGGTCTTAGACCAGGTCCAGACTCGCGGAGGTCAGAGTTAGTCCGGTCTTAGACCAGGTCCAGACTCACGGAGGTCAGAGTTAGTCCGGTCTTAGACCAGGTCCAGACTCAGGGAGGTCAGAGTTAGTCCGGTCTTAGACCAGGTCCAGACTCGCGGAGGTCAGAGTTAGTCCGGTCTTAGACCAGGTCCAGACTCACGGAGGTCAGAGTTAGTCCGGTCTTAGACCAGGTCCAGACTCACGGAGGTCAGAGTTAGTCCGGTCTTAGACCAGGTCCAGACTCAGGGAGGTCAGAGTTAGTCCGGTCTTAGACCAGGTCCAGACTCACGGAGGTCAGAGTTAGTCCGGTCTTAGACCAGGTCCAGACTCACGGAGGTCAGAGTTAGTCCGGTCTTAGACCAGGTCCAGACTCACGGAGGTCAGAGTTAGTCCGGTCTTAGACCAGGTCCAGACTCACGGAGGTCAGAGTTAGTCCGGTCTTAGACCAGGTCCAGACTCACGGAGGTCAGAGTTAGTCCGGTCTTAGACCAGGTCCAGACTCACGGAGGTCAGAGTTAGTCCGGTCTTAGACCAGGTCCAGACTCAGGGAGGTCAGAGTTAGTCCGGTCTTAGACCAGGTCCAGACTCGCGGAGGTCAGAGTTAGTCCGGTCTTAGACCAGGTCCAGACTCGCGGAGGTCAGAGTTAGTCCGGTCTTAGACCAGGTCCAGACTCGCGGAGGTCAGAGTTAGTCCGGTCTTAGACCAGGTCCAGACTCACGGAGGTCAGAGTTAGTCCGGTCTTAGACCAGGTCCAGACTCACGGAGGTCAGAGTTAGTCCGGTCTTAGACCAGGTCCAGACTCACGGAGGTCAGAGTTAGTCCGGTCTTAGACCAGGTCCAGACTCACGGAGGTCAGTGTTAGTCCGGTCTTAGACCAGGTCCAGACTCGCGGAGGTCAGAGTTAGTCCGGTCTTAGACCAGGTCCAGACTCACGGAGGTCAGAGTTAGTCCGGTCTTAGACCAGGTCCAGACTCAGGGAGGTCAGAGTTAGTCCGGTCTTAGACCAGGTCCAGACTCGCGGAGGTCAGAGTTAGTCCGGTCTTAGACCAGGTCCAGACTCACGGAGGTCAGAGTTAGTCCGGTCTTAGACCAGGTCCAGACTCAGGGAGGTCAGAGTTAGTCCGGTCTTAGACCAGGTCCAGACTCGCGGAGGTCAGAGTTAGTCCGGTCTTAGACCAGGTCCAGACTCACGGAGGTCAGAGTTAGTCCGGTCTTAGACCAGGTCCAGACTCACGGAGGTCAGAGTTAGTCCGGTCTTAGACCAGGTCCAGACTCAGGGAGGTCAGAGTTAGTCGGTCTTAGACCAGGTCCAGACTCACGGAGGTCAGAGTTAGTCCGGTCTTAGACCAGGTCCAGACTCACGGAGGTCAGAGTTAGTCCGGTCTTAGACCAGGTCCAGACTCACGGAGGTCAGAGTTAGTCCGGTCTTAGACCAGGTCCAGACTCACGGAGGTCAGAGTTAGTCCGGTCTTAGACCAGGTCCAGACTCACGGAGGTCAGAGTTAGTCCGGTCTTAGACCAGGTCCAGACTCACGGAGGTCAGAGTTAGTCCGGTCTTAGACCAGGTCCAGACTCAGGAGGTCAGAGTTAGTCCGGTCTTAGACCAGGTCCAGACTCGCGGAGGTCAGAGTTAGTCCGGTCTTAGACCAGGTCCAGACTCGCGGAGGTCAGAGTTAGTCCGGTCTTAGACCAGGTCCAGACTCGCGGAGGTCAGAGTTAGTCCGGTCTTAGACCAGGTCCAGACTCACGGAGGTCAGAGTTAGTCCGGTCTTAGACCAGGTCCAGACTCACGGAGGTCAGAGTTAGTCCGGTCTTAGACCAGGTCCAGACTCACGGAGGTCAGAGTTAGTCCGGTCTTAGACCAGGTCCAGACTCACGGAGGTCAGTGTTAGTCCGGTCTTAGACCAGGTCCAGACTCACGGAGGTCAGAGTTAGTCCGGTCTTAGACCAGGTCCAGACTCACGGAGGTCAGAGTTAGTCCGGTCTTAGACCAGGTCCAGACTCACGGAGGTCAGAGTTAGTCCGGTCTTAGACCAGGTCCAGACTCACGGAGGTCAGAGTTAGTCCGGTCTTAGACCAGGTCCAGACTCACGGAGGTCAGAGTTAGTCCGGTCTTAGACCAGGTCCAGACTCACGGAGGTCAGAGTTAGTCCGGTCTTAGACCAGGTCCAGACTCACGGAGGTCAGAGTTAGTCCGGTCTTAGACCAGGTCCAGACTCACGGAGGTCAGAGTTAGTCCGGTCTTAGACCAGGTCCAGACTCACGGAGGTCAGAGTTAGTCCGGTCTTAGACCAGGTCCAGACTCAGAGGTCAGAGTTAGTCCGGTCTTAGACCAGGTCCAGACTCACGGAGGTCAGAGTTAGTCCGGTCTTAGACCAGGTCCAGACTCACGGAGGTCAGAGTTAGTCCGGTCTTAGACCAGGTCCAGACTCAGAGGTCAGAGTTAGTCCGGTCTTAGACCAGGTCCAGACTCAGGGAGGTCAGAGTTAGTCCGGTCTTAGACCAGGTCCAGACTCGCGGAGGTCAGAGTTAGTCCGGTCTTAGACCAGGTCCAGACTCAGGAGGTCAGAGTTAGTCCGGTCTTAGACCAGGTCCAGACTCGCGGAGGTCAGAGTTAGTCCGGTCTTAGACCAGGTCCAGACTCGCGGAGGTCAGAGTTAGTCCGGTCTTAGACCAGGTCCAGACTCGCGGAGGTCAGAGTTAGTCCGGTCTTAGACCAGGTCCAGACTCACGGAGGTCAGAGTTAGTCCGGTCTTAGACCAGGTCCAGACTCACGGAGGTCAGAGTTAGTCCGGTCTTAGACCAGGTCCAGACTCAGGGAGGTCAGAGTTAGTCCGGTCTTAGACCAGGTCCAGACTCAGGGAGGTCAGAGTTAGTCCGGTCTTAGACCAGGTCCAGACTCACGGAGGTCAGAGTTAGTCCGGTCTTAGACCAGGTCCAGACTCACGGAGGTCAGAGTTAGTCCGGTCTTAGACCAGGTCCAGACTCACGGAGGTCAGAGTTAGTCCGGTCTTAGACCAGGTCCAGACTCACGGAGGTCAGAGTTAGTCCGGTCTTAGACCAGGTCCAGACTCACGGAGGTCAGAGTTAGTCCGGTCTTAGACCAGGTCCAGACTCACGGAGGTCAGAGTTAGTCCGGTCTTAGACCAGGTCCAGACTCACGGAGGTCAGAGTTAGTCCGGTCTTAGACCAGGTCCAGACTCAGGGAGGTCAGAGTTAGTCCGGTCTTAGACCAGGTCCAGACTCAGGGAGGTCAGAGTTAGTCCGGTCTTAGACCAGGTCCAGACTCACGGAGGTCAGAGTTAGTCCGGTCTTAGACCAGGTCCAGACTCACAGAGGTCAGAGTTAGTCCGGTCTTAGACCAGGTCCAGACTGATGCAGGTCAGTGAATGGGGACTGGGTCTAAGTCTCTGTGGGGTGCAGATGTCGTCAGCCTTTAAATCTTGATAAATACAAGTGGCTGTCCTTTCTTCCTTTAGTCCTTGGTCTGGTCTTTATCACTGACCCATTAATAAAACATCCAATAATGTCATGCATTATTTGTGAACAGTCCAGATGCAGCCGACCCGTCTGGGCCTGAGAGTCACACATTTTTATTTGACTGTTGCAAGGCTGCTGACTTCTACAGGTGTGTGAGCGTTTACATTAAAGATGGACTTCTGATTGAACAGAGTTGGACCGACGTGACTGGAGGCAAATCCAATATATTTTGATATTTTCATTTTGAGCTCAAAGTAAGACGTTAGTTGATGTAAAGTAATAGTGGAACACTTTTGTGCTTTTGGTGTGAGCTGTGCTTTCTGCAGAAATGCATAGATCAAACAATACTTTACACTCTGCGTCTGGAGCTTCTCTACACGTGTTGGACTAGTTCTATGGTTACCAGTTACATGGTAAGGACATGCAGACTCCTCATAGAAAGGTCGAGGATGTTTGACTCAACCGGGGTTGGGCTGGGAGGGTTTACGACTCATAAACGGGACAGATATGACGGTACCAGACTAGAATGGATTTGTGAATGAAAGTGGAGTTTGCAGAAGTGAGGATGACTAGTGGACCAGAGAGTACAGGGAGCAATGGTCAGTCCGAGAGCTGCCGTCTGTCAGGGACCTCAGAGCTCCTCCACAGACAGCGTCCAGTCGCTGAGCAAAGTCACTGAGGTCTAGTCTGAAGCGTTCCCTGGCTTTAAATGAAAAACAAGACTTATTTAGAGAGAAGCAGGTTTTTATTTGCCCAAAGTGAGATCAGAAGAGTCTGTCTCAGCTGTAACTGTCCTGGGACCAGGACTTATCTCAGAGACTAGTGAGTGAGGAGTTCCCACAGTCTGTACATTTGACTTCTTAAAATGTGGTTCGTCATCATGTTTGTGATCTGTGTTCATTGTTTTCTTTTTGAAAATGTCGAATTGTTAGTTTAACTCAACAAAACACATCTTTCAGTGACTGTAAGGACTGGAAATAAGAAAATGACAAGCTCTTGGTGCTTTGTATTGGAATAAAAAAAAAGAAGGAACAACAATTGTAAAAAGCAAATCAAAAATGAATAAAGCCCTAGAATCCTTTACAATTGCAATCAAAAGCTGAAGATTCAAACTAAAATCGAAGAGACGAACAGAAATAAAGGGGGAGGGACTCTGCTGCAGTGTGGTGCATTCAGGTCGAGTGGGAGTTTGAAAACAGCTCAAAGACCTGTCGCTTCACGTGCTTGAGTCTGAATGTGAGCTATCGAACGATCTCTGAGGCTTTGTTTGCTCTAAATAACTGTTATTATTCTGTCTTCACAGGAAACCCACACAAACAAAAGATACAAAGATAAGATTTTTCCAGTTTGTTGCAATAAACACATGGCAATATTTCTGACAATACACGAGTGTAGTTATTGCCTCCCACTGTCTGCTACATCGAGGAACTCAAGAAGCCATCTTTGTAAGGTCAGAGAGTAAGGACTAGGGCAGCCCTGTGTAACTGTAGCCAGTAGGGGGCGCAGATCCACGTATGCTCCGTGTGCACAATGATTAAATGAAACCCTCTGTCCCTCTGTTGTTGCTAAGCCATGGAAGATAAAAGAACTGTGGCCGGAGAAGTCAAACTGCACTGTGGGTTTAGGCTAAAGGTCAGAATTATATTTGATCTTTTTATGGCTAAGTTACTGCTGTTCCCCCGAGACCTAACGTTTCAAGAGCTGTGCTGCTGACACCTTTATCTGAGCTAAAGACAACGATCCACAAGACAAAATAAAAACTGTAGTACTTTGAGAAGGCCTCGGTCGGGGCTCTCAAGTCAGTTTGTCTTTGTTGTCCACTTCAGGAGGAGCGCAGTTAAACCCTGCCGTCTGATTGGACGAGAGATAATCTTCACTTCAGAGAAATCCAAAAGCAAAACACTTTAGATAAGCTCCTTGTTCTTGTGATAAAGGTCCTATTCAAACAGAAATTAGGATAAATGTTGTACTAGTGTTTGTTCTCAGCAGCTGTGGTTTTAAACAGAGTCAGTGTGTTTAAGTCAGAGTCAGCATTTACTCTGATTTAGATTCAATATTAACAAAAAGACTGCTTCACTTCCCTTTTGTTTCTCAAAAAGAGGACTTTGTCTTTCTTCGATGGCGTCTCTGTTTCTGCAGCTGTCTCTCTGGACACAGCAGAGGAATGCGCTGACCCGTCCCGTTCGGTGCCGATGGAAACACAGTGACAGGACATGACGAGGTGCTGCTCAGTGTGTGTCCTTCTGTTTCATGTGGATCTCATTAACCTGCTTCAGACTCTGTTCCAGTCACACTGCTCTCAGCGCAGACTTTGTTCCTGTGTTTTTATTTGTCTTTCATTCACCCATCTGTCCTTCTCTTTCTTTCCGTTTAGACTCTCACCTAGTCCAAAGCCTCCAAACTAAAATATAAAAAACATTTCTCCCTCCTGTCACTCTTTTTGAGTCTCTTTTTAAACTTTCTCTTCTCTTTTTTTATGGCAGATTACCTTTTATACAACCCAGGTCTTATTATTCATCATTTTACTTTCCCAGTATTCTCCTATTCTCCTCGACTCCGTATGTCCAAAATGCTCTTTTATGAACACAGGCCTGAGGACGATGAACCGGGACAAGGGGGTCAAGAGACATCACAGGACTTTGAGGAACAAACAGGACACATCGACACATGTCGTGGTACAACATTCACAAACCATTTCTGATTATAAAGAATTATCAAATTCTCTGCTAGGACAAGGAAAAAAAGGCTTTAACGTGCCCCATAATGAAATGTAAGCCTGATAAGTTGTTTTAGTACCGTCAGACGCCAGGACAAACTGAATTAGTGAGAAGTTGAAGCGTTTCAAAAACAATCCTTTTTCAAAGGAACAGAGCTCTTAAAGCGGCTGATGAACAGTTTATGTGCAGTGGAACTGTGGGAATGTTCCAGAACACAGCGTCAGTAAGTGCCCCCCCTTCTTTCCAATTACACTGGAGCCAACTGAAACCCTCGGCTTCTAAATAAGACGTCGAGGGAGTCCTTCTGAGTCACTGAACGTCGCCGAATGGCCCTGACCAGGCTTTGTTTAGTGCCTCGGAGGGACACTGTTGGCTCTGGTCTCATTTTGACTCATGTTTCATAAATGAGTTTCCTGTTTTTTAATCGATTCTCACTCTCCCCACAGTTCATACTGTTGTTGTGTCCTTGGGCAAGACACTTAACCCACCTTGCCTCCAGTGGCTGTAACACTGGTGATTACTGTAGAACAATGTCGCTTTGGGTAAAAGCGTCAGCTAAATGAATAAATGTAAATGCAACGCCAGTCTTCTACGAGAAAAAACAAAGCTCACATGTCAGAGTTTCATCTGACCATGTGGGGCCGGTGCGGTGTTCGGAGGGGTTAATGGCCTCGTTAGACCTCGTACACAGCACCACAAGGACACATCACAAACCTGAAATTGAACCTGAATCAAAACCTGATGTAAGAACCCATACCCAACTTTACAGTTTGAGCAGACTTTAAATCCCTCTTTGGCGTCGTACTCTGTGTGTGTCTTGAATGGGGAATGAAATTAGACGTTTGTGCTGAAACCAGTTTGTGGGTCATTTGTGACGGCAAGGCCCACACATAGCCTCTGTTCCCTTTAGAACCCAGTCTTTGTATAAAACCTGTTAAAAGGGTTTTAAACCATATCTGAGTAAGTTCACAGGTCAAATTTCCATATTAATTTTTATTAATAAAGAACTATTTATATCACTGATTCATGGGACAAATATCTAATGCTTAGATAAAAAACTGTGTATGTCTGAGTATGTTTCAGACAAAGACTGGAGCTTCAGAGGTTTCCAGTGAGTTTTTCATTGGTGTTCATTGTTCGGCTCGCTTGGACGAGTCTCAGGTTTGTTCCTGGGACTGTGCCACCACCAAACAGCTGCTGTGTTTCTGAGTGAGTGACCGCACAGACCACATCGTTCGAGTAAAGAGCCCTGGCAGAGACGAGCACCGCTGTTTTTTTCTGCTTCCAGTGGGTTTTTCACCTTTAATTAAACTGAATGGACTCTTGACATCCACTGTTCTTTGTTGTCAGGCCTGAGTTAATTAGCATGTTGCTTTTAATTGTGTTCTCTTTTCCACAACAGAGGAGAAAATATAAGGAAGAAGTCTGGAAAATTAAGTTGTGCGGGTCTAAGGAAACATTTATCTTATAAACCAGGCACTGTTCTGTGCTGTATTTGGCTCCAGTTGATTCTGGTAAATGGTAACGGACTGACTGTGTGAGCCGTTTCCCAGTTCTGACAATATTCTGGACATAAAGTTTACGTTCCTAAGAGAAACCTGATTATCCCATGACATGATACAAAAACCACAGCAAACCTAATACTGTTAAAAGTCAAAGTAACAGACCCTGACCAAGAGGTTTGGCGCCGTCTACTGGCCAAAAGTTATGTGGTGCCACGTTAAAATAGTTTTTATTTTATTCATTTATTGTTTTCAATCTTTTGCTAAATTGCCCACAAATGTCACAAAACAATTATGTTCCATGCAGATACTCTTAAAAAAAAACTCTTTATAGAAAAACATTGTTGAGTTGTTCTTGTGGTGGAAAAAGGGCTTGTTTGGAACATTTAATGTCTCCCTCTTCTTCCTGTTTGAGGACGCAGCTGACTGGAGCCTGTCCCAGCAACGTTTGGCCTGAGGCAAGGGTCACTCTGGACAATGGCCGGTTAGTCGCAGGGTTAACGCTTAAAGACAACCATTCACTCTCACATTGTGAGACTAGGGACACGTGGGAGGAAGGAAACTGATCAAAGTGGGTTTAGTTTCCAGTCTCATAACCAGAACTATGACTAAACCTGGATTTGTTACGAAACAAAGCTAGAGTTTCTAATCCTGGAACACAAATAATAACCACTCTTGTGTTATTTTACAAACATGCAAATGTGACAGCCAGGGATAGCATTATTTTGAAAGTCTTTTGCTGTTGTCCTTGTTCCTGTGTTTCAGGAAGTGGTGGGTGGGGCTAATCAAGTCCACACCTGGAGATGGTCTTTAAAAGGGCCTGAGATGATGGCTTCGCTCTCTTCTTTGGTTCCATCACCCTGGCTGCTTTCTGGACCTTTGTCTTTTGTTATTCCACATACTCACGCATCATATGCACACAACATTGCACTCACACTGATTAACACAGTCATGTTATTTCTTATTTAATTAATAAATGTACTTATCTTCCTTATACTGTGTGGTCTCCCCTTTTTGTCATTGACTCCTTGAGCCAGAGTCGTGACACAAAGTTAAGAGCCTCCAAACACTGTCAGATCTTGAGTTTTTTTACCCTCCATTCACAAAACCTTTTCATTTGCAGTTCTTCGACTGCACATCTCTATTGTTAAAGGTAAAGGTGTCGCACTGACTGTACCTGGGTCAATGGGGACAATGGGAACGGCACTGAGAGCCTCACACTGCCCAGTTCAGCACATCCAGGCCTGCTCCTGTGTGCTCTCTCCTCATGTGTTCCTCTGGAGTGACTCCATCAGCTGTTTATTCTGCCGACTCCTCAGGTCCATCATGACTGGACCCAGAGCGCTCACTGAGACTCTGCTGCCAAATAAACTCCCTTCAAATGGTGACGCTCGCCTCCTAAAATTAAACACATGCTTCTATTTTCATCGAGGTGGAGATCTTTCCGACAGTGAAACTAATAAAGACCACTGAGAATCAATTGTTCAAAGAGTGTTTGACGTCATCGTCTGTTTCTCACCAAAGTCTTCGAAGACACCTCAGGTTAAAATAAGATCATCATGTCCTTATTACTTAGGCAGTGACTCATTAATTTGATCATTTCTCATATATATGGGCAGGTTTAGTAAACTTTAACAATATTCAAGGAGCTTGTTCATAATTCAGAGTTATGTTAAATGAATCTCAAATTGTGTTTGATGACTTAACCTACTGGTTGAACACAAGCAGCACATATTTCCACATTCTTTGGCTCCATATCTGTCAGAGAAACAATAAGACAATAATACAGATTTTAAATGAGGACAGTCCTGTTTTATGTTCTTTTATTCTTGAACTTGAGCATGCACAGAGCCGTTATCTAAACGTCTGTTAATGTTAGAGTTCTGTAAACACCGTGTCGAGGCTAACAGCTCGTCTCATACTAATGCACAACACCGGGGTATTACAGGGTAAAGGGTGAGAAGGTCGAGGTACGATTCTCACCAACACTGGTTTGTTTTGAAACTTTACCAAAAATAAGCGTGGTAATACAGTGTTTAGCTCCACTTTTTTTAAAACCAGACCGCACACCTGGAACCACGAGTCACAGTGTCTGTTATCGTAAAGCATACTGACCTGAGCCGTACTGTACTGCTCCGGCGGACTCAGGCTCATGCTGTAAACTCCAACACGTCGGATTATAAAGTCAAAGGTGCTTTCGCCCTGTTCATCTTCCAGGCCCTCGGGACACTCACACCAACACACAATTACTGATGCCCTCACAGCAGCTCTAATTTAAAATGAATCATGTTGAAACTATAAATAAATCACAAAATGCTATCCTCTTCCTGTGTGTGGTCCTGCACTTTTGTCCAATTAGTTCCTTTGTTCTCTTTTGGCCTTGATAAAGACTGTAGTTTGAGAAGCACTGTGTGTTGTCAAAGATTTACGAGCTTTGAGTTTAGGGAGGGGCTAGAGTCAGAGAAGCAGCTACATCATTGTTCCTGCACATAATCAGTAAAGGTCTGTCTCTGTTTGACGCATAAAGACTAAAGATTATGGCCACAGTGAAATTAACTGGCTAATACTACATTGCTTTGATCCAGTCTTTTTACATTTTAGACAGTCTTCTGTTCTAAAAGTGTGCCAGATTTAATGAGGGCAAGAAAATAAGAAACTTCTTGGAAATTGAATCTCTGTTTTTGCCCTAAAGAACACAAGAGTCATCACATTCTTTGGAATCTATTACAGTGAAGCAAAAACTCACATGTACACACGTTTGCTGTAGCCTATGCAGTATTTTATTTTTTTCATGAGATGAGAATCATGAGATGAAAGTAAAGATAAACTTTGTACTTACCAAACTTACCTAACATAATGCTCTTCTGTAGAATAAACCTGTGTGACTTTGACTTTGAAAATGACAGGTTGTTATGCTGTTCTGGAGGTTAGGAGCATTAGGGAAGGACTTTCTGGTTACAGCAGCTTTTAAAACTTCCAAAAGTGACATTAATAAATGAAAAATGCTTCCCAAGTTAAAAAAAGCAGTAGTGTGTCCATATCTTCTTCTAAAACAAAGCTGGAAGTACAAAAAAAATCCTTGTACTGATTGAAAGCTCGAGGCTGTGACGGGGCCTGGGAGGGTGCCAGGTTGTCGGCAGGTTTCTTGTGAAAAACCGAGCAAGAGCATGTGTTTCAGCTAAAACATCACTGACAGAGGAAACTGGAGGAAGAAGACAGCAGGTCCAACATTAGAAAGAAACCGGCTGAGTGCTGGCGCTGCCCGGGGATTGTGTGGTTATCGGCCTGAGACTGTTTCAAGGATTGGTTTGAGCGTGTTTACTCCCTTTTAGTTTCACTGATTGCAGCATGTTCACAAATACATGGGGGGCATTATGAATGTCACTGCAAGGTCTAAGTTAGTCGGGACATGGGACCCACAAAATAAAATTCTAACCAAAACACATTTATTTTAATACAGCCAAAAAACTCAATTTAATATTAAAACTTTATCGGCACACACCACATTTAAAAAACAGACAGTATTTCTTTATATGTTTATGCTGAATGTTTAATTTGCAGGAACTCATTCTCCAATAGAAAAGTATATACAACATGAAAAAGTTATTTAAATAAATAAAACCAGTAAAAATTTAATTAAATAAACATTTTGATTAGTTCAGGTTTGAAGAGGAAGATGTTTGTCCTCATCCAAGAGACAATTCTGAAAACTGAGCTTTATATCCTTCAGAGGGAGGGGCTTAACCTGACACTACTGTGATTGGACAAGAGCTGGTTTCAATGAGAGTGTCTCAGAGCGAGTCTCAGTGAGGTTCTCAGTGTCTCAGTGTGAGTGTCTCAGTATCTAAGTGTGAGTGTCTCAGTGTGAGTGTCTCAGTATCTCAGTGTGAGTGTCTCAGTGTGAGTGTCTCAGTATCTCAGTGTGAGTGTCTCAGTATCTAAGTGTGAGTGTCTCAGACCAAGTGTCTCAGAGCGAGTATCTCAGTGTGAGTATCTCAGAGCGAGTGTCTCAGAGCAAGTATCTCAGAGCGAGTATCTCAGTGTGAGTTTCTCAGACCAAGTGTCTCAGTGTGAGTGTCACAGACCAAGTGTCTCAGTGTGTGTCTAAGTGTGTCTCAGTGTGAGTGTCTCAGACCAAGTGTCTCAGAGCGAGTGTCTCAGAGCGAGAGTCTCAGAGCGAAGAGCGAGTGTCTCAGAGCGAGTATCTCAGTGTGAGTATCTCAGAGCGAGTGTCTCAGAGCGAGTGTCTCAGAGCGAGTGTCTCAGTGTGAGTGTCTAAGACCAAGTGTTTCAGTGTGAGTGTCACAGAGCGAGTATCTCTGTGTGAGTGTCTCAGTGTGAGTGTCTCAGACCAAGTGTCTCAGTGTGAGTGTCTCAGACCAAGTGTCTCAGTGTGAGTGTCACAGACCGAGTATCTCAGTGTGAGTGTCTCAGAGCAAGTGTCTCAGTGTGAGTGTCTCAGACCAAGTGTCTCAGACCGAGTGTCTCAGAGCGAGTGTCTCATTGTGTCTCAGAGTGAGTGTCTTAGTGTGAGTGTCTCAGAGCGAGTGTCTCAGAGCGAATGTCTCAGAGCGAGTGTCTCAGTGTGAGTGTCTCAGTGTGAGTGTCTCAGACCAAGTGTGTCAGTGTGAGTGTCTCAGACCAAGTGTCTCAGTGTGAGTGTCTCAGAGCGAGTGTCACAGACCAAGTGTCTCAGTGTCTCAGAGTAAGTGTCTCAGAGTAAGTGTCTCAGAGTGAGTGTCTCAATGTGAGTGTCTCAGTGTGAGTGTCTCAGTGCGAGTGTCTCAGTGCGAGTGTCTCAGAGTAAGTGTCTCAGAGTAAGTGTCTCAGAGTAAGTGTCTCAATGTAAGTATCTCAATGTGAGTATCTCAGAGCGAGTGTCTCAGAGCAAGTGTCTCAGAGCAAGTGTCTCAGAGCCTTAGTGTGAGTGTCTCAGAGCGAGTGTCTCAGAGCCTTAGTGTGAGTGTCTCAGAGCGAGTGTCTCAGAGCGAGTGTCTCAGAGCGAGTGTCTCAGAGCGAGTGTCTCAGTGCGAGTGTCTCAGAGCGAGTGTCTCAGAGCGAGTGTCTCAGAGCCTTAGTGTGAGTGTCTCAGAGCGAGTGTCTCAGAGCCTTAGTGTGAGTGTCTCAGAGCGAGTGTCTCAGTGCGAGTGTCTCAGAGCGAGTGTCTCAGAGCCTTAGTGTGAGTGTCTCAGACCGAGTGTCTCAGAGCCTTAGTGTGAGTGTCTCAGAGCGAGTGTCTCAGAGCCTTAGTGTGAGTGTCTCAGAGCGAGTGTCTCAGAGCCTTAGTGTGAGTGAACCAAAACTTCAGGTAAAAGTTCCAGGACGTGGGTTACACAAAACAGCTGCTCAGTGGTAGAGCGGTCGTCCCTCAACCGGAAGGTAGGGGGTTCAATTCTCGCTCTCCCCACAGTTCATACTGTCGTGTCCTTGGTTAAGACATTTAATCCCCCTTTCCTCCAGTGGTGTTCCCTGTAACACTGGTGAATGGAACCTTAATGTAAGATAAAAACGTTTGTTTGGATAAAAACATCTGCTAAATGAATAAAACCCTGCTCCAGTCTGATTATTGTATTTCTTCAGCTCAACTGTAACTGCAGAGACACATGCTCCATAGTAAAAACACGGCTACAAGAGACACGCCCCCCGTTGCCATGACACCAGGAAACACAGCGTCAGGAAAAGTGTGATTGGTTCTGTATTTTTTGGTTTAAAGCGGACAAACGAAACCTGCGAAACAGTTTGAGAGTTCTTAGAGCAGATCTTGGTTTATCAAAAACATAAGCAACACAACTTATTGTGTTGCTTATCCAGTACACATTACATACTGGGCTCTTTTATTCTGTGATAGACTAAATAAAGATGAACAAGCTGCAGCAAGAGTCAGGAAGGAAAAGAGAACTGTACAGCTGCCTTTTGTTTCTCTGAAAATAAATATATTCTAAATAACAGGCCCTTGAGGTCATAAGTTACAAATATCTTTTCCATTTCTCCACACATTTTAAATGTTTATTACAGGACCTAAGCTCCATGACCACTAAAGGAAATTATGGCAGTGTTGCACTTTCTTATCGCAGCTCCGCTTCTTTCTCGTCTGAACAGCGTTTGGATTTCACACTGAAGCAGGTCAGAGCGCTGATGTCGGCAAAACGGCCCTAAGCAGGTTCAAGCCGGCTTTGATGACATCATTAAACCACTGACCCTCGACCGCTCTGTGAAAGCCTGGACGGCGGCGGTAGTGAGGGGTTTATGTGGCAGTAAACGCTGCTGTGTATCCTCCAGCATGAACTCTCTCCCATGATGCTTTTCAGTTTTCACCTGAACTGCATCTGAACCGTTTCTACACAGATGTCTGCAAATGTTCACAGATCATTTTAGATTCTAAATGTTTGATTTGTATGATTTATGAATTTAAAAAGACTTCTATACATGCCCATAGTGTCATGCCTAAAATGTTCTAGTAGATGAGAAAAAGGATTATCAGTCAAAACTATCTTTGTTAATAATGTAGGATTACATTAAAAATAAAGTTTCGGATTTCTCTAGCTTACTAAAATAGACATAGAAAACCAGTGGAAGTGCTATTACTTTATGTAATAGTTCCCTACAGCTGCCCAGAGAAGACAAACTATGCTTCAGTGTTACATTTTGAGCACATATTCTTGCATGCAAGTTTATTCTAGTTTTGAAGTAACGCCAGCCTCTTTTCCTGTTTCTGTGAGCTGTGATTGGCTGAAAACACACGCTCATGTAAGCAAAAGAATAAAACGGTGAAATGCAGATAGTGCAGTTAGATTATACAAACTAAAGGTCTGTAGCTCTTTGTGTTCGTCTGCGTTTCTGTGAGTGGCTCATTTCTCTTTAAGACGGCTCACACCAGGACCGCAGGCTGAAAGGGGCTGTTGTTGTTGTCAGATGCCTGGCTCCAGGCCTTCGCAGCTGGGGTGCACTTGTGCGGTGCCGTGGGCCTGTCATGAAGTTTGGATCATGTGTGGATTCATTAGCGTTGACTCAGTTACACCCGAGCTCTGCAGACGGCTGGCTCAGTCTGTTCAGTCCTGATAACACTGCTGACATCGGACGCAAATGTACTTTCAGAGGTTTTGCAGTAAAAGCAGACAGAAGCAATAAAAGCAACAATCAAGAACTACAGAAGGGCATCTGAGAGGTGCACCAAGGTCCGCTCTAAAAACTCAAACTGTTACGCAGTGTTCGTTCAGTATCTTTTGGTTTCTTCAGTTTTTAAATATCAGACAATCACACTTTCCCTGACACTGAGTTCACTGTTGTCATGACAACGGGAGGGCGTGTCTCCTGAAAGTGTTTACTGTGGAGCATGTGTCTCACTTTACAGTTAAACTGGAGAAATACAATAATCAGACTGCAGTAGGGCCTAAAGTAGGGCGGCAGTATAGCTCAGTGGGTAGAGCGGCCGTCCTTCGACCGACGAGTGGGTGATTCGAACCCCGCTTGAAACATCCCAAGACATCATAACATCCAGCTCTCCCCCACATACTGTCGTCGTGTCCTTGGGCAAGACACTTAACCTACATTGCCTCCAGTGATGTTCTGTAACACTGGTAATAGTTTAATGTCTGTAAAGTTCTTTGAGTGCCTACTACAGTAGGTGGAGACTGTGTCCGGTTCTGAAGAGACTGTGACGAGAGATTTGTCATGAATACTGACCACGTGGGATCTGATCCAATACTGTACCACATTCTTTAAGGTGGGACTGTATTATGTAAATGTAGTTTAACGTTTCCACATTCATTAGGCTTTTGGGAAATGTCAGAATGATGTTTCCTCATTTATCTACTGGGACGACTGTTAATTATTTGTGTCAGTCAATTTTCCCTTTTTTAAGCATAATTCAGTCCTGAGCCGCTGGTGCTGATGTGATCGGTCTTGTCGGGCCTTGTTAGAATTTCCTGTCACTTCTCGTCCTTTTACAGAAGCTGAGACTGTGGCTATATTCGGCAGCCTTCAGGAGCGCTGACTCCTGACGTATTGTTCCCAGAGAAATAACACCTGTCATCTATTTGGACACAGCAGAGGCTTAGAAATGTTCAGCTTCACTTTAACCTACTTTTGGGAGAACAGAAAAGGATGGAGACGATTAAACTGATATGCCCAGAATAAGAAGCCGAAATGATGTTTGTGTTGAGGTTAGTTAAAGATCTGAGTTCTGACAGAAGATGGTGTGCACAGTGACACTCACACTTAATCCGCCCTCTAATGGGTTAAAGTTATTAGCAGTATATTCAGTGTTACTTTAAAAATCTGTCTAAAAACGTTTAAAGGAGTTTATTGTTGCAATAAATCTAATCTTACAAACTCTTTACGCTTTAATTTATTCAATTCTTCATGTTTAAAGGTTAGGGGTGTTTTATGTACATTTATTGTACACATCCTTCTGTAAAGCGTAGTCCCTCCTCACACTGCTCAAATGAAGCCATTCACAGACGGAAAATACTTGCCTGCTTATTTTTATGCTTTAACTGAGAATAAACCCATTAACCCTAGCAACAGTTACCAACAGAGCAGAACTGTGGCTGCCACTTGACTTTATTCACCATTCACTTAAAACAATCACTTAAGCTGTTCCGGAACAAGCCGTGATGAAAAGTGCTTCAACACTGAATACAAACTTCATTTATTGAATCAAGCATTGTAAATTCATTCAAGGATTAACAATGCTTTGTGTTTGAGACGAGATGTTCTTTTTTTAAAAGAAGCAGAACAAAGACCAGTCCCGAAGTGTCTTTAAAAGCTGAATAATCTCCGAGCGCTGCTGAAAACATTTCCATATGCATGAAGCATCCTTCTGAGCCCAGACTTTAAACAGTTGGGATTCAAAGCGACTGTGTTTAAAGGGTCAGTCCAGGTTGAGTGTTCGGGAAGTCCCTCCGAAGAGAACACGTTGGATTTGTCAGCAATTAAACCAATCCTTCCTGAGTTATGCACCGCAGAAGAGCATTCATGTGTCTTTGTAGTTCTCATCTGTAAAAACTTGATGCATGTCGAGAAAGAGGCGCTCACTTCATTAACGGCAGGATCCTGTTCGTGTTGATGTATCTGCAAAACGAGCCGAGTGACGAGGACAAAGGTATGCACCATAACGAATTGCCATAATGAGGCCAAGTGAGACAATATGGCCACAGCCAAAATACCTCTGCATCAGTGTCTTATTAACGCAAGCCTGAGGAGGAAAAGTAAAAAATAATAATCTGCCTCTTTTAAGAAAAAGGAAAAGGCAGGACAGGAATGAGAACAGAAGGCAGATGAAATATGAGCTGATGGAAAGAAACATGTAGAAAAAGTGAGTGAATGAGACAGAAAATATGGGAATGGCTTCATGTCCCAGGACGGCTCTGCCTCTTCACATTTGGGTTTTATTGGAAGGGTTTGCAGTTTTCACAGGACGTTTGGCTGCGCTTCAAAGGCTGGGAGTCTGACAGAAACTCACCCCACGTTAACTTTATAGGTAAAAGTTTGACACGTCGAACGCCTGTGTGCTTTTTAAAGTGAAATCTTCCCAGTGTCACTGGGCGACAGGTTTTTTAATGTGACGCCGCCTCATGACACAAAGTGAAGGCAAACTAGGCCTGACAAGGGTTTATCTACAGATCAGTTTACAGACATTGTGCAGGATAATCAGGCAGATCTGATTTACTGATACTGGTTTTATTGATCCTGAGAGAACGTGCTCGGCTCCAGTCTCTCCAGGAGACTCCGGACCATGACAACAGTTTCTTCACCGGACTGATGAACAATAGGCGCCCCAATAAAAGTATTACATTTTGTTTTATATCTTCCTTCCATCCAGCAGTCCAAGCAGAAATGCCCAGAATTCCCTTTCTCCCCAGACACTTCCTCCAGCTCCTTCGGCGGAACACGAGGTGTTCCCCGACCAGCCGAGAGACATAGGCTGCGTTCACACTCGTGTTTGGTGTGGTTCTTCTGTTAGCGCAGTTCTCTTGAATAAACGGGCAAATGTGACGCACTGCGAAGCTAAAATGCCGGTAACATGTCGTATTAACATTTGGGCGGATAGCTCCATCTCTAATGCATGCTTTTTCGTTTGGTAACGTTCTGCGGACCGGGGCTGAAGCTTTACAAACTTAACCAAATGGATAATTTGATAACTAATGAAGCAAAATGTGAACTCACCATTAGTCCCGCGAGCGTGTCCTAGGTCCTTCCTGGGGCCTCCACCTGGTGGGACATGCCCAGAACACCTCCCCAGGGAGGCGTTCAGGAGCCTCCAGATCAGATGCCTGAGCAGCTCTTCTCCAATCCCCTCCCGAGTGACCGAGCGTCTCAGGGAGCGTCACCCTGCGGAGGAAACTTTCTGCCGCCCGTATCCAGGATCTTGTCCGTAGATCGACCAATACATCGATTGCACTCCCAGAGCCCCCCCACAGGGCGCCGTGAGGGACACAGATAAATGCCTGCAGATACACGAAGCTCTGGTTGTCATCTTATATTTGCAGCATCCTGCCAAAACAGATTTCTCGTACTGTGTAAACCTTTTAAAAAAAAAAAAAAAAAAAAAAAAAAAACAGATTCTGTTTCTGATTTAGTCATTGTCATCTTTGTCTTTTTAAAACCTTTCAAACTAATTCTTCTTCTCTTTCTTTAAACAGACAGAGGACCACAGAAGGCTTATTTATTCAAATTTATTTCCTTCATAAGTTTCCAAATTGAGTTTTAGCCGTGGCTTCACCACAGCGACAGCGAGTGTATTCGGTTACACAGAGATGATTACTGAGGACCCTGCAGCCAACGCACAAATGTCAGATGAACTCCAGGAGGAATTCGATATCTTCATTTTAAACCCATCTGAGTTTTTAAATAGAGGAAAAAAATTAAATAATAACTGACCTGTGTTTTATGGATAACACAGGTCAGTTCTGACGATAGGATTTCTGTTGCTTCTGTTCCAGGGAACTTGATATTTTGTACAAAACAGAAGAGTTACTTAAACTGTGTTCCTATTCTGTTTCTAAAAACTAAAACTGCAATTCGTGATGTATTCAGTGTCACTCAAACACACCTGTTCTCACCTGTGTAAGAACGACAACTGTAACACACCTGTTCATGTTGTACATGAACTCACGTTCCTTTCTAGTTTGTTCATTTCTTCATTTTTTCTTTCTTACGAGTTTGTTCTTTGCTACGACTTGTGTCATGTCAGTTAAACACATTTACTTTGGTACAAAATGTGCTCTATAAATACATTTTCTTCAAGTTTATTTCTACAACAACAACACTATCTTAATAAATAGAAACTAATATCAACCAAAATCAATACAACACCAGTAACCAATTCAAGAAAACTTGAACTGATTGCATTTATTAGAGTAACATTTTAAAATGATTTACTTCAAAGAAATACAGCTTGTTTACCAAAAGACTTCACATTTCCAAAGTCTGCAAAACGCAGCTTATTCCTGAGACTTTTCTGAGACTGTTGTATTGTTCCTGGAGCTGGTTCGTAAATGGAGACTTTCTGATTCCAGGTCAAACTGTGAACGCTGGAGAAGGACATCTTAAGATCCTTCATAACAGAGCTGCAGACCTGAGGAACACTGCTGATCTTTTCATTTGGCTAATATTTCCATCATTGAGGAAACTCTGTGATGGACAGACTTTATGAATGTGTGAAAAACTGGGACAGAAAGAAGGAAAACTCAGGACATCTAAGTGATCGGTGTTTATTTAAAAAAAATACATAAATGTAATTATATGAAAAAAGAACACACGAACCGTACGAGAGTGAAAAGGCAGCTAAAGCACGGTTTCTGTCCTGCTTCTGGACACCCCTGGACAGCTCCTGAATGTGATTTACACAACTTTAATCCTTTGACGCCGCTTGTTTTGACTGATAACTTATAAAAGATTAAGCACAGTTTACGTAAAAATTGTTTTGTTGCATTTGTTATGTCCCTTTCTGAAATTGCTAATGGTATTTATTTGTGTTTTCTGTCCCTGGTTTGAACTGAAGCACAAAAGCTGTGAACCTGCTGAGTACATTTTACTGTTGTGTATTCGCTGAAGTATTATGAGAGAAACCTGAGAGTGTAGAGCTTACGACTTTTACTCTCTGTGGAGGCAGTCGAGAGAAGTCAGCGGCAAATTAGACTAATAGGCTCAGAGTGGGCCAATCCACACACACACACACACACACATTACCGTCCCACCCTTTTCTGACTTCTACACACACACACACACACACACACACACACACACACACACACACACACACACACACACACATTACCGTCCCACCCTTTCCTGACTTCCACACACACACACACACATTACCGTCCCACCCTTTTCTGACTTCTACACACACACCACACACACACACACACACACACACACACACACACACACACACACACACACTACCATCCCACCCTTTTCTGACTTCCACACACACACACACACACACATTACCGTCCCACCCTTTTCTGACTTCTACACACACACACACACACACACACATTACCGTCCCACCCTTTTCTGACTTCCACCCACACACACACACACAACCGTCCCACCCTTTTCTGACTTCTACACACACACACACACACACACAGCTAGCTTCACTGTGTGTCCATTGGATGTAAATGAGGTCCTTGAGCCATGGCTTTTGTCCTGCACACAATGGAATAATGGGCAACTATCTTGGTCCAATAAAGCTGTAAAAGTCAGCGTCAGCCGACACAATGCTCGCTGCTCCTACACACCTCTGCGAGTAATTAGATTAAGACTGCACAGACTCCACATGGCCCACATAATGTCTCATGGGCTCCGTTTTAATTTTCCTTCCTCAGCAGCTCTCGGAGGCTCATTATTGTGGCGTTTATCACGGCTTTGTCACTGGAGTTTGTTTGTTCCTGCACTTCTCCCAAACAGAAAATGAACAGTTTATTGTTTAGTGTAAAGCGTATGGTTTCTTCAGAGCAGGCGTGAGGCTCGTGCACGTGTTGAACGTGTAACTTAGCTCAAGCTCGTGGCGTTTTCTTTTTGTTGTCAGTCTTGTCTCCTGCCTCTCATCATCCTCTCGCTCTGAACAAAGAAGCTCTCCAACAATATTAGGCTCATTATAGCTGTTGGCACATGGAAGAGCTCCGAGTCAAATGGAGTCCAGTTTTCAAAATAAAACACCCGGAAACCTTTGATAGTCTATAAAACAAAATACTGATAAGTTACTTTTTCTGTGCAGCTCAGCAGCGTGTGATCCACAGATTTATTGATTTTTTAACTAGGTCTTGTTAATTAGTCTTTACAGGCTTTAGATTAGTCAGTTTAACGTTTTCTGATCCCCTCATAGTACTTTATAAACTACTGCAGGGATTACCTCAACAAAGGGAGAAAAATACAGCGGGAAGTTAAAGTAGTTTTCCTCTCTGTTGCCCATGGGTCACAAGTGTTGAGCTGGGAGGAAAAAAAAATCAGATTTCCCTACACACGGTCTCCATGGCAACAGGAATCAAAGATGACAATGAATGGCCGAGCAACATTTCCACACAGCGTTCACGGCTGAACCGCAGAGCCTCTTCTTCGTGACGTTCGTGACATTATGAGGAACGTTCCGTTTCTGAGACCAATTATAATGTTCTGTGTCGGTTTGTGGTTTTGGAAAAGCTTGACCTTGTTTTAAAACAACGTGGTCTTGTTAAGGCTCAGGGAGAGACAAAAGGATTTTGGAACAGAATAATGGTGCTTTCACAGCCGCACTGTTTGAGTTGGACTTTCCCGTTTGGTTCGAACCAGATCTTCAGCTGCTCTGTGGTCCGACAAAACGACCAAACTAACCCAAGCTCCGGTTTGTTTGTGAAAGCGTGTTGTGATAGTTTGGCTTTTGGTTCAAAGACAAGAAGTTACAGCCATCCAGTCATAAGCATTAATAAAAAGGAAAGCAAAAAGCTGCACAGAACAAATCCATCATCGTAACACACCGAGTTGACCCCACATACTGTGCAATTAAAGATGTCTATGGCATTAATATTTCAGATCTCCATTTGAATAGTGTCAGTATTGTTATAAAAGTTAGAGAAGTTACAGACAACTCTCCAAAATACTGTATGATAACTATGCAGACGAGCGGAAAATGTACATATTATGCAGTTTCCTCGCCTTCGATTAGCATACATCAGGCTGGAAGAGTGGAGCCGGGTGTCCCCATGTCCCTGTCAGCCAGCTGCCAACCACCAGCAAAAAAAAACTCAACGCTCACCAATAATTACTGCAGGAAAGGCTCAGGAGGAATCTGAACCAGTCTGAACCAGTGTGGGGACTTAAGGACACGCTGGTCTTCAAGGGTCGGTTAAAGAGTGAGCCTGTATTTTTATTATTATTCTGGCACGAGTTCATAAGGGCAGCTGCAGACTGTAAACTCAACGCTACAACTAATTAAACACATTGTGCCAATGAACATTTATCTTTTTAGACAAGCCATAAATATTTCTTTGTTAACAGGGCTAGCTTTTGAGAAATGTTACAGCTGTTTAGATAACACTAGGCGATAAATGAGATAGGCGTTAAAGACATGTGTTCACAGTAATTCTGCAGAAACATGCAGTCGTCACTGTCAGTTCTAATGTAGCTTTACTAAAGGCCTTAACTCAGGTTTTTGAAAGCCTCTCCCTGTTTTCCAGGACTGACAGTTGGCCACAAAAGCCTGTGAACATTATTGGATGATGGTTGAAACTGCATCAACTGAACAAGTCCAAACCCCGGGACGTTCTCTGAAACTGACTGAACGTTTGAAGACATTGACTCAGAAATGGACTAAGCACTGGAAACTGGACTTGGATTGAGAGGCTCGTTGTGTCAGACTTTTGGAGAAGACGTCACTGATGGTAATAAAAGATAATAAAGCTCTATTAAAAAAAAGAAAAAAAAGCCACTAGGTTGGTGGTTCTATTTATTTTTATGAATAAAAAGAAAAATAAATAAAAAAATAAATAAAAATCCACTTGTCTGCCCACTCCCGTCTGGAACAGGTTAGAAGCTCACATTATCATTTTTATTATTCTTTTATTTCTGTTTTAAAGAACACTAGAGCTACAGCCTGACACTGTTCTCAGTCTTACTCCAGACCAGTTCTTGGCCAAAACAATGGCACAGGTTCACGTCACATAAAGGAATGTACTATCGGCAGAATCATCTTTTGTGACTGGACTTTTAAACTCATGGTGAGGCCGGGCCCCCATCGTTTAGAGTTAAACTGTGCTCACTTTTTAACGCCTCGTTGGCCCTCGTGGCCTTGTACGTGCAGAGGAGCACAAACAATTATTTATCCTGATACTGTAAACATTATACTTACAAGTAAGGTTCCTAATCTGAGATTTCTGTTGTTTCTAAATCATGACCTTGATAGAAAGACGGTTTTGTGAAGCTTAACCCTCATACCCTAATTTAAAAAAGTTACTCTGTTACCATTTGGGGACAAAAATGTTCTCTTCCAAAACACCATAAACATATGTTAATATTTTTTTTTCTACTTTTGTTTGCATTTATGATCAGAACTGAAGTGGATTATGAGATTTATGCAAAAAAAGTAGAAAAAAATATTAACATACTATTTTTAAGACATTTTAGAAAAATACATTTTTGTCCCCAAATGGGGACAAATGAGTAATATTGAATTTGTGTTTAAATTTTCAAAATGTTCTAAAATACACACCTTTGCCAAATATCATAGAAAAACACACAACAACCTCTTAGTTATCAAAAAAATGGACACGTTTGTCCCCATCAGGGCACCAGGGTTAAGTCAGATGCTGTGCTACTAATGATATATTCATGTATTCATTAGAATTCACAAACTCTGATGAGTCTGTGAAACGTGACGTAAATAACTCAGTGAATAAACAGCAGCCCTTCATTTAGAAGTGTGTCGTGTT
This sequence comes from Neodontobutis hainanensis, assembly GCA_024349245.1. Classification (NCBI taxonomy): domain Eukaryota; kingdom Metazoa; phylum Chordata; class Actinopteri; order Gobiiformes; family Odontobutidae; genus Neodontobutis; species Neodontobutis hainanensis. The sequence goes on from JALDNG010000285.1 coordinate 170,100, forward strand.
AAAGCTACAACTCTCCAAACCCTCAGCCTTCCACTGCCCCGCTTTTATTTCATTTACAAAAGAAAAACACAGGAAACTAACACTAAGTTTGGTGCTTCCCTCGTTGCTCGTTGCTCGTTACTCGTTACACCAGTGCCATCTCACATTACTCATCAGTCACTTTGTAAATGCATAACCACTAATCATTCAGTTTCTTTTCCCATTAGTTCATAAACATCAGTGCAGTGGCCTCGTGTCAGCAGTTGTGTTTCAGATAATTATTTCAAGTATAAAGTGAGTCTGAGTGACTCTAAAGACTCGTCTGCATTTCTTCAAATGTTTAGACGGGTCATTATTCTGTTCCTGCAAAGTGAAAACAAACTTTCAAAGCTCTTGTGTTGTGTTTCCCTCCTTCCTTCCGGCGCTGGAGTGTAATAAAAACCTCGAAGCTGTCAATACATCAGCGCTGACAGGAAGCACACATTACAGTGCATCTAATAATCTCCCATTTCCACTCCTTCACCCGACTCCGTCAACACCGCTGTCAACACCGCCTCCTCCTCCGCCTCTCTTCGTCTCGTGTCCCCATCCTCCTCTCCTCGGGCGGCAGCCTTGTCTCCTCGTCCTCTTCGTCCCTCTCCGTCTCCTCGTCCCTCTCTGTGTCCTCTCCGTCTCCTCGTCCCGTCCTCTTTGTCCTTCTCCGTCTCCTCGTCCCGTCCTCTTTGTCCCTCTCCGTGTCCTCTCGTCCCCTCGTCCCCTCTCCGTGTCCTCTCGTCCCCTCTCCGTGTCCTCTCGTCCCCTCTCCGTGTCCTCTCGTCCCCTTTGTCTCCTCGTCCCTCTCCGTCTCCTCGTCCCTCTCCGTCTCCTCGTCCCTCTCCTCGTCCCTCTCCGTCTCCTCGTCCCTCTCCGTCTCGTCCCCTTCGTCCCTCTCGTCCCCTCTCGTCCCTCTCGTCCCCTCTCGTCCTCTTCGTCCCTCTCGTCCCCTTCGTCTCCGTGTCCTCTCGCCCCTCTCGTCCCCCTCATCCTCTTCGTCCTCTCGTCCCCTCGTCCCCCTCGTCCCCTCATCCTCTTCGTCCCTCTCGTCCCCTCATCCTCTTCGTCCCTCTCGTCCCCTCATCCTCTTCGTCCCTCTCGCCCCTCATCCTCTTCGTCCCTCTCGCCCCTCATCCTCTTCGTCCCTCTCGCCCCTCATCCTCTTCGTCCCTCTCGTCCCCTCATCCTCTTCGTCCCTCTCGTCCCCTCATCCTCTTCGTCCCTCTCGTCCCCTCATCCTCTTCGTCCCTCTCGTCCCCTCATCCTCTTCGTCCCTCTCGTCCCCTCATCCTCTTCGTCCCTCTCGTCCCCTCATCCTCTTCTCGTCTCCTCCAGCAACAACCCTTTTAAATCTAAGGTAAAAGATGCTAAGACTTGTAAAATATATTTTTTTTAAATTAAAAAGAAATTAAAGTTTAACTCTATTTTGAACCAAGAGACATTACCACAAAACAGTCAACCAGCAAGTTCCGTATAAAAGAAATCATGCATTATTCATTCATCAAGTAATACTGTTCTTCCAGACGAGAAGAGTAAATGCAGGAGCACTTAGCGCTGCAGCAGGAGAACATGGCTGAGGAGCAGCAGAGGTGTAAAGCCCTGCAGCCAGTGGTTTTCAGAGTGCCACGTCTTCAAAGAGCAGCGTTCGGTCTGTTAAACAAACCCTGTGTGCTCTTTAAACAAGGCCCACAAACTGTTCTGCAACCACAGTCCAAAAAGTCCTTTGGAACAAACCCCCCACCCAAAGGGGGGGGGCGCTCGAGTTCATTATGAGTCAGGTAGATACCACAAAGGTGCACCTAATAATTTGCTACTGCTTTTTTACTATAATCTTTTCTAAATAAACGAGACCCAGAGATAATGAACAGGAACAAGAGGGCAATTCCCTGGTTTAATGAAATACACCAATATGACAAAAACACATGAAAACGTCCCCTAACTCCCAACATTACCCACTATACAACTCAAACTACAGAAAACTTTACAATAAACACCCAAATCCTTTAAAATATAACACGTTTTATAAAAAAGAAAATGGCGGCACCCATTCACACACACACAAACGCACGTGTTCAAGGTTACTCACGGTACCGATGCTAATGTCTGAAAACCCTGTTGCAGGCCTGCGAGTCTTTAGAAACATTGAGTGCGTTGCAATAAACTCTAGTAAAGCATTTTGAAAACAGAAACCCTTGGTCCTGATGCTCCGGTGAGAAGAACCACCTGCTATGCTCTGCTAGCATGGCTGCCTTCATCCCTCCCGCTCCGTTCTCCGGCCTCGATCTCAGTCACTCTCTGTGGTTGTGCTCATCACTAATCCTCAGTTCTCGTTTTATTCAGTCTCTTAGACGTCTTTCTTTCCCGCACACATGTGAGGGTCCCATGTGCACATGTGTGTCCGGTCCCTTTTTTACACCTGCGTTCCCCCCAAACTCTTCCCCACTTCCTCCAACACGTCTCCTCGTGACTTCCGGTTTTACGTGCCTGCAGCTAAACCCTTTCAACAAAACAGCCTGCACAATAAAACTGACAACATTAAAACACTTGAATAAAATAATAACAGCTCACTGCATTAAACCTTTTACTAATATTATTTATCTAAAAATACAAATTGATATTTATTCATCAACTTATTGGTCCCCAATCATTTATATAAAATAACTGAATTTAATAATAAAGTTATTCGTTTCAGAGAGTAGGATGGATGAATTATAACCACCCAGTTCCATTATACTATGTTATGTCCAAGTCTAGCACTGGGCTACATCTGGGTTTGGTGGGTTTGGGTCAGTTTTGTTCAGTGACCCCTGAAGAGGCTTGTGTTTCCTCTGCTGTGTCCAGAGAGACAGCTGCAGAAACAGAGACGCCATCGAAGAAAGACAAAGCCCTCTGTTTGAGAAATAAAAGTGAAGTGAAGTATTTTTGTTAATATTGAATCTAAATCAGAGTAAATGCTGTTGTAGCAGCGTTTCTGTTTATTCCCTCTTTCTGAACGTTCCATTCACTGCTGCAGCAGGTTCCTTTAGAGACTCACAGGGTGAGTTTGTGTTTAATGCACTGGAGTTTAACTTCATAAAGCCAGAGCTGACTCTGTTTAAAACCACAAACAGCTGCTGAGAACAAACACTAGTACAACATTTATCCTGTTTTCTGTTTGAATATGAAGACTATCTCTCGTCCAATCAGCTGACAGCAGGGTTGACTGCAGGAGGCCCCTTTAGAAGACTTATTTTCAGCGGTTCAGAGGTTGTGTGTTGGATCTAGGGTTACGTGAGCATGTCCCAGAGCTCTATAACACCCTCCGTGATGTTAATGGATGGCGGCAGCATTTGTGATTAACACCAAAAATATGCTCAATTATCTTCTCATCCTTCTTCCTTTGCCCGGTGGAGCTGTTGTAGACGTTTAGGGCTCATTAAGCAGCTCAGGGCCCCTCCAGTCACTGAAGCCGTCAGAGGGCTCTGTCTTTCACTGAGTTTTTTCTTCAGCCTCTTGTTGGTGTCACTTTATAGATTTGTTCAGAGCTTTGTGCTGCATTCAGGTGCTTTGTGAATGTTGGCGTGTTAAACATCCTTAATGTTTGATTGGTGGGGGAGGGGGGTGCTTGTGTATTTTTAAAGCTAAAGTAACACAGGCGTTCTCTTTGTTCTGCCTTTTAGCTGGCCTACTTTAAAGTTCTGCTGCCGCAGCAGAGGTTCAGACGTCGACTCAGCTGTCACCATCTAACACCGACACACAGCATCTAACACCGACACACAGCATCTAACACCGACACACACCATCTAACACCGACACACAGCATCTAACACCGACACACAGCATCTAACACCGACACACACCATCTAACACCGACACACAGCATCTAACACCGACACACACCATCTAACACCGACACACACCATCTAACACCGACACACAGCATCTAACACCGACACACACCATCTAACACCGACACACAGCATCTAACACCGACACACAGCATCTAACACCGACACACACCATCTAACACCGACACACAGCATCTAACACCGACACACAGCATCTAACACCGACACACAGCATCTAACACCGACACACACCATCTAACACCGACACACAGCATCTAACACCGACACACAGCATCTAACACCGACACACACCGACACACAGCATCTAACACCGACACACACCATCTAACACCGACACACAGCATCTAACACCGACAGACACCGACACACACCATCTAACACCGACACACAGCATCTAACACCGACACACAGCCTCTAACACCGACACACACCATCTAACACCGACACACACCATCTAACACCGACACACAGCATCTAACACCGACACACACCATCTAACACCGACACACAGCATCTAACACCGACACACACCATCTAACACCGACACACAGCATCTAACACCGACACACACCATCTAACACCGACACACACCATCTAACACCGACACACAGCATCTAACACCGACACACACCATTCTAACACCGACACACACCATCTAACACCGACACACAGCATCTAACACCGACACACACCATCTAACACCGACACACAGCATCTAACACCGACACACACCATCTAACACCGACACACACCATCTAACACCGACACACAGCATCTAACACCGACACACAGCATCTAACACCGACACACACCATCTAACACCGACACACAGCATCTAACACCGACACACACCATCTAACACCGACACACAGCATCTAACACCGACACACACCATCTAACACCGACACACACCATCTAACACCGACACACAGCATCTAACACCGACACACACCATCTAACACCAACACACACCATCTAACACCGACACACACCAACACACAGCATCTAACACCGACACACACCATCTAACACCGACACACAGCATCTAACACCGACACACAGCATCTAACACCGACACACAACATCTAACACCGACACACAGCATCTAACACCGACACACACCATCTAACACCGACACACAGCATCTAACACCGACACACACCATCTAACACCGACACACACCATCTAACACCGACACACACCATCTAACACCGACACACAGCATCTAACACCGACACACACCATCTAACACCGACACACACCATCTAACAGAGACACACAGCATCTAACACCGACACACAGCATCTAACACCGACACACACCATCTAACACCGACACACAGCATCTAACACCGACACACACCATCTAACACCGACACACACCATCTAACACCGACACACACCATCTAACACCGACACACAGCATCTAACACCGACACACACCATCTAACACCGACACACAGCATCTAACACCGACACACACCATCTAACACCGACACACACCGACACACACCATCTAACAGAGACACACACCATCTAACACCGACACACACCATCTAACACCGACACACACCATCTAACACCGACACACACCGACACACACCATCTAACACCAACATACACCATCTAACACCAACACATACCTTCTAACACCGACACACACCATCTAACACAGACACACACCATCTAACACCGACACACACCATCTAACACCGACACACACCATCTAACACCGACACACACCTTCTAACACCGACACACACCATCTAACACCGACGCACACCATCTAACACCGACACACACCGACACACAGCATCTAACACCGACACACAGCATCTAACACCGACACACAGCATCTAACACCGACACACACCATCTAACACCGACACACACCATCTAACACCGACACACACCATCTAACACCGACACACACCGACACACACCATCTAACACCGACACACACCATCTAACACCGACACACACCATCTAACACCGACACACACCATCTAACACCGACACACACCATCTAACACCGACACACACCTTCTAACACCGACACACACCATCTAACACCGACACACACAGACACACACCATCTAACACCGACACACACCATCTAACACCGACACACAGCATCTAACACCGACACACATCATCTAACACCGACACACACCGACACACACCATCTAACACCGACACACACCTTCTAACACCAACACACACCATCTAACACCGACACACACCATCTAACACCGACACACACCGACACACACCATCTAACACCAACACACACCATCTAACACCAACACATACCTTCTAACACCGACACACACCATCTAACACCGACACACACCATCTAACACCGACACACACCATCTAACACCGACACACACCATCTAACACCGACACACACAGACACACACCATCTAACACCGACAAACACATCTAACACCGACACACACAGACACACACCGACACACACCGACACACACCTTCTAACACCAACACACACCATCTAACACCGACACACACCTTCTAACACCAACACACACCATCTATCACCGACACACACCATCTAACACCGACACACACCATCTAACACCGACACACACCGACACACACCATCTAACACCGACACACACCGACACACACCATCAGTGTGTGGAGGTCAGTGTTAGTTCAGTCTTAGACCAGGTCTAGGCTCACGGAGGTCAGAGTTAGTCCGGACTTAGACCAGGTCCAGACTCACGGAGGTCAGAGTTAGTCCGGACTTAGACCAGGTCCAGACTCACGGAGGTCAGAGTTAGTCCGGTCTTAGACCAGGTCCAGACTCACGGAGGTCAGAGTTAGTCCGGTCTTAGACCAGGTCCAGACTCACGGAGGTCAGAGATAGTCCGGTCTTAGACCAGGTCCAGACTCACGGAGGTCAGAGTTAGTCCGGTCTTAGACCAGGTCCAGACTCACGGAGGTCAGAGATAGTCCGGTCTTAGACCAGGTCCAGACTAATGGAGGTCAATGTTGGGTTAAAGCAGATACGAGGGTTTTGTTTGAGGAGCAAAGGGCAAACCATAAAAACCTTCTCAGCTGTTCCGTCTCAGTTTTTGGCCCAAAATAGTATAATTTCTGACGCCAATGAATCGTACATGACTCAAACTAATCCGGCGACATCCAGCAGCTGCCTCCAAAGATGTGTCACTCAGCAAAAAGTTTTTACTGGAGTATGTCTCATCTAGGTCACATTCATATTCTCTATTTTTCCCATAACTTTTACTGGGTCTGTGTATGTTCAAGCCTTATATTGTTATTATGAAAAGTATTGTGTAGGATTTCTTCGTCAAAACACAGGCTTTTTACACAATTCGGCAAAACCAAGTGGACAAAGCACTGGAGGAAATAGTCAAAAACAGCACAACTTTACTGCGAGTTTTCTTGCACACACTGCTACTACAGCTAACGCGTCCCGGGTTTCCAGACCAGCCCACTACTTAGCTAACAAACAGGACGTAATAATTTTCTGAAATTAGGACAACGTAATGGTATGTTGTTGGAATGGAAGAAGGACAGGTGCCTTTGAATCGATGTAAACATAATTCTAACTCAAATCAGAGACACACAACACTTACTCGACAAAACAGCTCCAAAAATAATAATAATGGATTTGATTTATCTAGTGCTTTTTTCAAGGGACTCAAAGCACTTCACAGAGTCCATTATTCCTTCACTCCACAGTCACAGTACTTCTGAAAATGATTTTCTTAAAACCCCTCATAATGAACAGAAGCCTGTTGTTTCACTAATTATTGCTTTTACTTTTTAAGGTTTAAAAGAATCAGGGTCAGTCTGTTTAAACCTAAAGAGAAAAGAAGCTTGTGTTGTTTAAACAGATTTATCATTGATTTGGTATCACACAAACTTTAAGAATTAAAGTTAAAGGTCCAGCAGGAGGTGCTGCTGGGGCTGAAGTTCAGGAGGAGGTGCTGCAGTGGCTGAGGTCCAGCAGGAGGTGCTGCAGTGGCTGAGGTTCAGGAGGAGGTGCTGCTGGGGCTGAGGTTCAGAAGGAGGTGCTGCAGTGGCTGAGGTCCAGGAGGAGGTGCTGCAGTGGCTGAGGTTCAGGAGGAGGTGCTGCAGTGGCTGAGGTTCAGGAGGAGGTGCTGCAGTGGCTGAGGTCCAGGAGGAGGTGCTGCTGGGGCTGTGGTCCAGCAGGAGGTGCTGCAGTGGCTGAGGTTCAGGAGGAGGTGCTGCTGGGGCTAAGGTCCAGGAGGAGGTGCTGCAGTGGCTGAGGTTCAGGAGGAGGTGCTGCAGTGGCTGAGGTTCAGGAGGAGGTGCTGCAGTGGCTGAGGTCCAGGAGGAGGTGCTGCTGGGGCTGAGGTCCAGGAGGAGGTGCTGCAGTGGCTGAGGTTCAGGAGGAGGTGCTGCTGGGGCTGAGGTCCAGGAGGAGGTGCTGCTGGGGCTGAGGTCCAGGAGGAGGTGCTGCTGGGGCTGAGGTCCAGCAGGAGGTGCTGCTGAGGCTGAGGTTCAGGAGGAGGTGCTGCTGGGGCTGAGGTCCAGGAGGAGGTGCTGCTGGGGCTGAGGTCCAGCAGGAGGTGCTGCTGGGGCTGAGGTCCAGCAGGAGGTGCTGCTGGGGCTGAGGTCCAGGAGGAGGTGCTGCTGGGGCTGAGGTCCAGGAGGAGGTGCTGCTGGGGCTGAGGTCCAGGAGGAGGTGCTGCAGTGGCTGAGGTCCAGCAGGAGGTGCTGCAGTGGCTGAGGTCCAGCAGGAGGTGCTGCAGTGGCTGAGGTCCAGGAGGAGGTGCTGCTGGGGCTGAGGTCCAGGAGGAGGTGCTGCTGGGGCTGAGGTCCAGGAGGAGGTGCTGCAGTGGCTGAGGTCCAGCAGGAGGTGCTGCTGGGGCTGAGGTCCAGGAGGAGGTGCTGCTGGGGCTGAGGTTCAGGAGGAGGTGCTGCAGTGGCTGAGGTCCAGCAGGAGGTGCTGCTGGGGCTGAGGTCCAGGAGGAGGTGCTGCAGTGGCTGAGGTTCAGGAGGAGGTGCTGCTGGGGCTGAGGTTCAGGAGGAGGTGCTGCTGGGGCTGAGGTCCAGGAGGAGGTGCTGTTCATTAATGTCCATTAATTTGTGGATATACAGGATATTTCCACAAAATGTTCTGCTGACAGACGTCCCATATCCAGACACAGGACACAGGTTGTATAAATAAGGAACAGTACAATAACTAAGCATATGATTAAAAATACTGGCCTGGGGCTCACGACAGGAACTACATCTACTTCTATAAACTCAGAAAGATCCACTAAGACCTGTTTGTGGATGACCCTCTTCCAGCAGTGGTTTCCGGTTTATTACCGGCCCATCATCGTGACATTTATTTACCTGTCACCTGGCTGTGTGGGTGTCAGCTGCTGAGGTGAACCAATTAGTGCAGCTCACGGCCCGTCTCAGCGGCTGCGAGGCCAAACTGCAGTGAAAGCACTCACAAATGGCAGCCGAATGCTTCTGAAACGCGCTGTTTTGCTGAGTTCAGCATCTCAGGCTCTAAGCAAAACAAATTGAGGATTCCCCGTCCTCCGGTTTTCCTGACATCACACTTCTGAACTTGCAACTATAGAAAGGTCTGCATACTCGGTGACGGTAAACAGCCTCTGAGAGTTCTTGTGTTGACTTTACTCAGACGTATTATTCAGTCGCTCTGTCGAAGCCGCTGTTACAGCACTCATATGAGTTCAGGAAAATGTAGGCATTTGTTGTAGATTTGCAAAGAGAGGGGTTTTAGTTTTTTACTAGATTTTAAATAATCATGTAGTTCCTGAATAAGTCCATTGATAAAATAGTTTTAGTTGTAATTGCACAGGTTTAAGATCGATTTGAACAGGTTTTAAATGGATTTGAACAGGTTTTAGATGGATTTGAACAGGTTTCATTTGAATTTGAACATGTTTTACTTACAGGGCGAGGGACAGAGCGAAAGACAGACAGAGGGACAGGGCGAGGGACAGAGCGAGGGACAGAGAGAGGGACAGGGCGAGGGACAGAGCGAGGGACAGACAGAGGGACAGGGCGAGGGACAGAGAGAGGGACAGAGAGAGGGACAGAGCGAGGGACAGAGAGAGGGACAGGGCGAGGGACAGAGAGAGGGACAGGGCGAGGGACAGAGCGAGGGACAGAGCGAAAGACAGAGAGAGGGACAGGGCGAGGGACAGAGCGAGGGACAGACAGAGGGACAGGGCGAGGGACAGAGCGAGGGACAGACAGAGGGACAGGGCGAGGGACAGAGCGAGGGACAGAGAGAGGGACAGGGCGAGGGACAGAGAGAGGGACAGAGAGAGGGACAGGGCGAGGGACAGAGCGAGGGACAGAGAGAGGGACAGAGAGAGGGACAGAGAGAGGGACAGGGTGAGGGACAGAGCGAGGGACAGACAGAGGGACAGGGTGAGGGACAGAGAGAGGGACAGGGCGAGGGACAGACAGAGGGACAGGGCGAGGGACAGAGCGAGGGACAGAGAGAGGGATAGGGTGAGGGACAAAGAGAGGGACAGAGCGAGGGACAGAGCGAGGGACAGAGAGAGGGACAGGGCGAGGTACAGGGTGAGGGACAGAGCGAAAGACAGAGAGAGGGACAGGGCGAGGGACAGAGCGAGGGACAGACAGAGGGACAGGGCGAGGGACAGAGCGAGGGACAGACAGAGGGACAGGGTGAGGGACAGAGAGAGGGACAGGGCGAGGGACAGACAGAGGGACAGGGTGAGGGACAGAGCGAGGGACAGGGCGAGGGACAAAGAGAGGGACAGAGCGAGGGACAGAGCGAGGGACAGAGAGAGGGACAGGGCGAGGTACAGGGTGAGGGACAGAGCGAAAGACAGAGAGAGGGACAGGGCGAGGGACAGAGCGAGGGACAGACAGAGGGACAGGGCGAGGGACAGAGCGAGGGACAGATCGAAGGACAGAGAGAGGGACAGGGACAGAGCGAGGGACAGAGAGAGGGATAGGGCGAGGGACAGACAGAGGGACAGAGTTTTATTTACACTGTCCATCCATCTTGTCCCTCTGACCCCAGGGGCAGGTGGCAGGGGCAGCAGTCTGTGTCCTGAGTCTGGCTCCTCGATGTGGAGGAGCAGTGGCTCTACTCTGAGCCCCTGCGGAGCCCCTGGTGAGAGCTGGAACCTAGCTTGACTGTAACAGTTTGTTAAATGCATTAAAAAAGGCACAGTGCCGTGATAAGAGTATTACATCTTCTGTAAACAAAAGAATGGAGGAGCATAGCTCAGATGAAGCAGGTGGACTTCACAGTGTTTGTTGTTCAAATCTGGAAAATACCCACAAACACGCTGCTCTGGCAACACACAACTGAGCGTCTGCCAGAAATCCTCACACGCAGAATCAAAGATAAATCATTAAAAAGAAAATAAATGGCAGAGCAAACACCTGCACGAATCAGTCTGTGAAGGGATCGAACAGCAGGAGGTTTTTCACTCGAAGCCCTGTTGAGGGGCAGAAGATTTGAACGCACACCAGAGGCAATCATCGCTCTAGTTTCAAGAGGACAGCACCGGGAACGCACCTGGAGGCAGTTGGACTGACATACAGACCTTCTGTGGTGCTCTGCAGAGATCTCGAGAAACTCAAATCAAGTCAAGTCAGACCCACAATTAACTTCCAAAATCCAGAAGCAGCCACAAGCCCTGCTCAGGATCTGCGGGAGGGCTCTCTAACGCTGTGGTTGTTCTGTGTCTTTATCCTGGTTCTTATTTAAACTGAAAAAAATAAATGTTGCCACACAGACAATTCCAGCTAAGGCTACTTAGCAACTTCCATATCTTAAAATAAAACAGTAAAATGTAAATATGGTGAGTTTTCTCCACCATGTCATTGTTAATTTTAGAATATTATCGTCTGAACAAAGTGCATCCAGCTCCAGTGCACATTTATTCAACACCAGTTATAAAAAATGATATCAAAGAGCGATTAAACCCGGCCTGAAGGCCAAATGAATAATCATCACACAGTGTTCTCCATCTGCATGTTCTGTCCTCTTTGAATAAATCCACTCTGTCCCAGAGCCACAGCCAGAAGTCAACCTCACTTACATTTTATTTACACTTTCTCTTATTTTATCTTTTGCCTTTCTATCCACAGCAGCTGAGCGCTGAAGCCCCCCCGAGGGCCTGACACTCCGCCGCCCGGAGGTTATTCATGAGAGCTTTTTCAATAATGGAGCAGGATCACGAGGTGTGTCTGAGAAGAAGAATTATTCACATCAAGAAGTGTTATTAAATATTCACAGTTATGTGTTTGCGCTGACATCATTAAAAATAATGCATTACTAAAGATGGAAGACCTAAACAAGGTGGAAAAATGCTTTTCCCTGCCTCAGACTCTCCCCCAACAGCAGCAGAGGAACCTCTCCTGCTTTGCTTTTGCTTTTAAGACTTGTCTCTTAATTCTACGAGACTTTTTGGTAACGATTATGAGACCAGAACAGCCTGGTCCAATCAGAGTTAGTTTCAGGTTAAGCCCCTCCCACTAGAGATAAAGCTCAGCTCTCGTACAGTTGAGCTCAGAATTGATAAAGTTTCTTGGAATTAGAGACAAAACCTCTTCACCTTGAAAACTGAGTCCAGATGCTTTTGCTTTAAACGTTTCTTCAAGATGACCTGGATGACTGAGAACCTTCACATCTTTGATTTAAAAAATAAAACCGAGCTGACTGAGAACCTTCAGGACCTTCTCGTTAAACATCGACTAAAGACAATATTTATTCCTGTTTCACGTCACCTGCCTTTTCTCTGTTTTATCTGTTTTATTGACATCTGTCTCGACCAATGGGAGCGCTCTTTTTTTTTACGTAAGCTGTGATTGGACGAAGCTCCTGTTCACCGGAAAACCTGCTGTTTTTTTATTCCTCTGAGCCTTTCAGAGAAGCACTCTGGATTATACTCCTTGAATTCCAGTCCTGTCATTGAGCAACAATAAACCAAAACGACACTCTTCCCTGAGTGTCATGAATCAGAAGGCGGGCTGTGTATCTCTGGATTGTATTCTGTTTTTGTTTTATTTGTTCATACAGTATTATTTTGCCCAAGGCCACTGCAGTTATCTGAGCCATCACTTTCTGTTTTACAAACCTCACATCTTTTTCCTCTTTCTGCCTCGAGCCACTGCAGCTGTGAATAAAGCAGCTTTATGAACTCCAGCCTCACGTCCCCCAACATCATCAAAACCAAATCAGCGCTAACATTATCTGTGGAACAACTCACCTGGACGTTTACGAAGTCACGTTTTCACAGTTTTCTATCAAAAGCTGTACAAATCCTGCTAAAACCTGTTCAAATCCTGCTAAAACCTGTTCACATCCAACAAAAACCTGTTCAAATCCTGCTAAAACCTGTTCAAATCCAACTAATACCTGTTCAAATCCTGCTAAAACCTGTTCAAATCCAACAAAAACCTGTTCAAATCCTGCTAAAACCCGTTTAAATCCAACTAAAAGCTGTTCAAATCCTGCTAAAACCTGTTCAAATCCTGCAAAAACCTGTTCAAATCCAACAAAAACCTGTTCAAATCCTGCTAAAACCCGTTCAAATCCAACTAAAGCCTGTTCAAATCCTGCTAAAACCCGTTCAAATCCAACTAAAACCTGTTCAAATTCTGCTAAAACCTGTTAAAATCCAGCTATAACCTGTTTAAATCCTGCTAAAACCCGCTCAAATCCAACTAAAGCCTGTTCAAATCCTGCTAAAACCCGTTCAAATCCAACTAAAACCTGTTCAAATTCTGCTAAAACCTGTTAAAATCCAGCTATAACCTGTTTAAATCCTGCTAAAACCCGTTCAAATCCAACTAAAACCTGTTCAAATTCTGCTAAAACCTGTTCAAATCCAGCTATAACCCGTTCAAATTCTGCTAAAACCTGTTCAAATCCTGCTAAAACCTGTTCAAATCCAACAAAAACCTGTTCAAATCCTGCTAAAACCTGTTCAAATCCAACAAAAACCTGTTCAAATCCAACTAAAACCTGTTCAAATCCTGCTAAAACCTGTTCAAATCCAACAAAAACCTGTTCAAATCCTGCTAAAACCCATTCAAATTCTGCTAAAACCCGTTCAAATCCAACTAAAACCTGTTCAAATTCAGCTAAAACCTGTTCAAATCCAGCTATAACCTGTTCAAATTCTGCTAAAACCCGTTCAAATCCAACTAAAACCTGTTCAAATTCTGCTAAAACCTGTTCAAATCCAGCTATAACCCGTTCAAATTCTGCTAAAACCTGTTCAAATCCTGCTAAAACCTGTTCAAATCCAACAAAAAACTGTTCAAATCCTGCTAAAACCTGTTCAAATCCAACAAAAACCTGTTCAAATCCAACTAAAACCTGTTCAAATCCTGCTAAAACCTGTTCAAATCCAACAAAAACCTGTTCAAATCCTGCTAAAACCCGTTCAAATTCTGCTAAAACCCATTCAAATCCAACTAAAACCTGTTCAAATCCAGCTATAACCTGTTCAAATTCTGCTAAAACCCGTTCAAATCCAACTAAAACCTGTTCAAAAAAGAGAAAAGAATAAAATCAGAAGAGACAGGCTTGTTTTGCAAAAAGTTTGGCCACCTCTGCTTTATCGGTTTTATTTGCCTGTTTTTCTTCTGGTTCTGCTTAAAACGGGCCATGTTTTTTCTCCCTCAGGAGCCCGAGCAGCGGTGTGTCTGTGTCGTCCTGGCAGTCAGTCTGGATTTACTGATTAGCCCTCAGCTAACCTGAGGACCGGCTCACGTCCGTCTGGATTAGGCCTGTCTGTTAATTCACACTGTTGCTTTTGGCAAAACACCAACTCTGAGGGAAAACGAGAATGAAAGGTGCAAAGAACATTTCTGGAAAAGGAATTTCTCTGCTGCTTTTGTAAATGAGAGCTTTTCGATGTCCTTTACACTGAGGTCGTGCTAAAGGTGAAACAGAATCAGTGCAACACAGTCTCGAGGTCTGCTCTTTCACATTTCTGACAAATCCTGGAAACCTGGAATAACGTTGTTTCAGTCAGATCCTGCTGTGTCTTTTTCACGAGCACAGATGTTCTGAGTGTAAAAGGGGGAAAAAAACTCTTTAAAGTGAGGCAGGCCTCTTGTGATGGTGGAACTGAAGGAGATTAGGTTAAATGCAGCTTTATGCAACTGTCGGAACAGAGTATAATTACTAATATCGGCCTCAGAATCGGACATTTTGTTTATGTTTGTGAGAAAACAAGACCTTAAGACTTTATCAAGGATTTTATCTGACGGGTATTTTCAGTCCTATACGGGAGCTTCGTCCAATCACAGCTCGCTTTGGAAAAAAGGAGCGCTCCCATTGGTCGAGACAGATGTCAATAAGGAAGTAATGTCTGCCGATAACACAGAGAGTCTGTATATTCAGCTCTAGACTTTTTACAGAGAAACAGCAGAAAACAGGCAAGTGACGTGAAACAGGGATGAATTTTAGAAGAAATCATGAGATTATCGTTCTGACGCTGAGCTAAAGGTTTACGTTCAGCTCTAAACTTCAGTTTGCTGGAATGGTCTGGTTTTATTTGTTTGGTTAAAGAGAAGCAGGCCCCTCTGCTGTGGCTCTGAGACAGACTGAACACTTTTTCATTTGACAAAAATCCATTGGTCGCTGTCAGGGCCTTTATAGGATTCGATTTTCTTTAAAGAAGAAAATACTTTTGTTAAAGCCAACACTAACAGAACTGAAGTCCCCTGGTGTTGGCTCTGGGCTGCATGTGTTTGTGCGTGAGGCAGGTTTTAGAGCCAGTTATCACGTCTGTCCAGCCGCCGCTCACTAAGCTCTTTAGTAGCCAGCGCTGAACAAAGAAGCGTCTGTCCGTTGGCTGATAACCACAGAAGAATAAACCCACGCTGCGCCCCGAACGATTAAACAGGAGCAGTTCCTGTTTCTTCCTTTCGTCGGTGACTTTAACGGAGTTCGACTGTATCTTGGTTCTTCCTGTTCGTTTCCTGAGGCTTTAATAGAACATGCTGTAGGTCTGACAGTTTGGGGATGAACTACCTTTAAACACGTTTTTGCTAAAAAAGACCCTCGAAACAAACATTGCTTTGTTTCCGTTGTTTTGTCTCAGTCCAAGCTTTGGCAACACTTTTCCACTTCTCTGTGCGGTTCCCTGAGTCCACTGGCTGCACAGATATTAGACTCTTCAGCTCGATGTCCCGCCAAGTCTTTCTCCTTCAACAACTTTCCCTTTTGTTTTCTTTTTACAAAACATCAAACATGAGCTGCTGCTGCAAAAAGGACTGAGCAAAGACTGTTCTTGGTTTTGTTCCATTGTCTGTTTAAGCTCACTGAGGTTTGTTCTGCGTAAACAGGCTTTTTGTCCTACTTTTGGTTTTGTAATGACCAGGTCGGCCTAAAACAAGTGTGTCATTTATATTTACTGTTTTACTTTTAACCCTGTGCTGTTTTTCTTCTTTTTTCACCAGTTCATAAAGACCTTGTTTTATAGAATATTACCCAACACTTTGGCAAAGAAAAGTTTTCTATAAAAAAGGCTTCATTCGAGTAAAGAGCAGAAGATCTAGAGCAAAATAAAATCACACCACACTAAAAGAACCTCAACAGCAGTAAAAACCTCGGCATAAAAGACACAAAAACAAAACAACACCCTGAACCAGCCGGGTTTTCTGTCTTCGTGAAATATAGGTCCTTAAAAAGGTTTGAGGGACACATTAGTCTGTGTCTCTGAGGGTTGCTGGATTAAAGGGCATCAGTAATCTTCTGCTCTGTCCCTTTAACACAAATGAGGATGTGCTGTTCAAAGTCTGAAGAGTCAATATTACTCTGTCCCTGCCTCAGAGTCAAACGCTCACAGGTGGGGGCTTTGACTCCACACACGTCAGTGACATCATGCTGCTCAGGTTTTCGGAGGCCTCTGTTTTTGTGGAAAGAGCCGAGTCAGTCTTCTCCGTCAGTGCAGTGTCGCCTGGAGATATGGAAACAATAATAAAGTATAGAGCTCCTTTGGGAATCTGTGATCTTTTCCTCACGATATATTCTGTGTTCCCCAGAGTCTGTGCTGTTCGTTGGTTCCCAGAGCACATTTTCTTTACGCATCATTCAACTCTCCTCCAGCTAAGTCTTATCCACACAACGGACAGACAACACTGTCAGCCCCAAGATGTTTTAGCACAAATATTGTATGTTCTGAACACGTTTACTCTGGATAATCAAATTGATGCTGTTAAAGTCTGACACCAGAGTAATTCAGACACACTTCCAGCTGCAGGGTTGAACCCTCTCGAGGCTGTCGTCTGAGGAGCCTTTCAGACCGTTTCAGTTTTGGGCTGAAGGTTTAATGATGAAGTGATTATTCTACTCTTACTTCGTTGCTCTGATTGGATAAACGGACTCAGAAACAGAACTCGTGACTTCACATTGGTGTTGACAGGTTTGCTGAGGTCAGTTACCTGAGTTTACCTGGAGGTGGTCAGATTAATGCCCCCAGCTTCTGTCAGTCATCCTGATGAGGCGTCCTGTGCCCCGGGCGCTCGCTCAGGATCTGCTGACGAGGCCAAAGAGCAGCATATATGTTCGGCTTCATCACATTCACTGAAGCCAGTCCAGATTCTGCTGCTGGGGCTTTTCACTGGACACTTCCTGCCACCGTTCGTTCAGGCGCTGGTCACTCCTTCTGACACCAGTTACTGCCAGTCAGTGTCAAAAACAACGGTTCTCTCTCATCTTTTCATATTTTAGCTCAACCTTGCGTCCAGACCCATTCCAGAAACCGACTATGATTCAAAATCTAGCTTTTCTTCTGTTTTGAAATTATTTTAGTTTTTTTTTCTGCTGTAATTCTAATTTGTCGCCACTGCTCAGTTATTTCTGTAGCCCATGTAATAAAGGTCCATCTGTGAACCAAACAGGGACCCACGGGTCAGAGGTCACTGAAGGGAACGCTCAGACGGGTTAGGACAGTGTGGAAGTCGTGGATGTGTCAGAAGGACGTTTGTTTCTCTGTGAGCTGTAAAGTTTTCCACTGTCGATGATCCAGTCTTGACAAGTCGAGACCGACCTACAGCCAATCATCCAAGCGTCTGGCATCCTCTTCTGTGATTGGCCAGGACTCATCGTTGTCTTCTCGAACAGACAAGAACAGACATCATAATCTTCTCTTCTGGTTAAATATTGACAAATATCACTGATCATCAAAATAGCCACAGCTTTAGTTCTATTGCTGCTCATTTTCCAGCATGATCCCATCAACTGTTTCCCTCAGAACCGTGATAATATTGTTGTTGTAGGAGGTAAAAATGACTAAAGGCATGACATTATCGGAGTAAAGGATGCAATGACACAAAAGAATAATGGCACCAGGACCGGTCGATGTTCTGCCCGAAGTGACGGAGGCTTGTCGAAGAGGCGGGCTCAGGGCTTACATAAGACGCCTCCACACGACAGGATGATTTATAAAACGGAAGTGGAGCGAGCGGATCATTGACTGTGAAAGAAAAGGAAGAAACAGGGAGATGCTCAGCGGGAAGTTTATAAAGAAAGAAAGGAAATGAGTGAAAGATTCATAATTAACAAAAAGAAATGCAACTCATTCAAACCATTCAGCATCTCTGTGTGTTTGTGTTCCTGCTCTGTCAGGATAAACGTGAAATACGGAACAGAGACAGGGCACAATGTATCATCAACTGAAGTTCCAACATGTCCATGTGCTAAAGCCTGGATAACCACGTCACAGAGACATCACGTGACTCTGAGGAAGAAGCAGGAAGTTTAGCATCGAAACACATCGAGGTAAAAACAAATGGCTACTGCAGCATTTTACCCCAAAAAAAGATGTACGCTTACATAAGAAGACTCAAATCAACTAGCTCTACTGCTGAAATCTAAAAGAATGAGGATAAAACTGAAAGAACAGAAAAGAAGAGAAGCTCTGCTCCATCACATCACAGTCTCTGAAGTACTTAAACAAAGTCAATGGGCTGGGATTTGCACAGAGGACATCAGGCCACTCGCCCTAACCACAGTAACTACAGCCTCAGGACATCACGGACCTAATGAGCCGGACCTCTCGTGGCTCTTGATTCTCTTTTAAACATTCGTGAGGATGTAGTCAGATGCAGTGACTTTCACACACGACCTCGTTCCAGCACGGCGTCTGCGATCGAGGAAACGGCAGTCGACACGAGAGTAGCGTCAGTTTCCTCATCGAGACGAGCCGGGCCTCAGTGGGTTAACTGCTGAGGTAATACGTGCCCCTAATCCCAGACAAATCTACCGTGACATTAGTCTGCATCTGAGGAATTTAAAAATACCTCACTCATGTTGGACACTGGAGATATTTATAGAGCAATGCAAAAAAAGTGCGTTTGGAAACATGCCAGAGCCGGCCAGGAGGCTGTTTTCATCTGCAGTCCTGCAGAAAAAAGAAAATAAGACAAATAAAATGAGGAAACATAAGACCTTTTCATGTGTTTATGTCCACGTGACCTGAACCTGATCACTCTCCCTGTTTCCACCTGGAGTCGAGGTCCCTGGGATGTGACCTCTGACCTGTGGGTCACTGCAGTGTGACCTTTGACCTGTGGGTCCCTGTGCAGCTGTTTCAGGGTCACATGTTCCAATAACTGTAGCTTCATGTTAGCTTCATGTTAGCTTCATGTTAGCTCAGTCCATCAAGAGTTTTTATTTATAAGTCCAACTCAATTTGACCCAAAATTGTCACTTACGCCGCTCCTACAGCCCCCGGTTTGTCCTCTGCCACTGAAACAACACAAACAGAACAAAGGTTGTTTAAGATAATCATAAGAGCAAAGAGTGACTAAACTGAAAACATAAATCAATTTAGCCAACTGTGCCCTCCAACAGTCGACAGACGGCACATTTAAGGCTCTCCTCACTACTCCTTTCTGTCTCTGAAGCCTACATTCATCCATAATGGGTCCGATTGGTCTGTGATCCTGAACTGAAAGCCCAGGAGTGAGCCGTGCAGGTAGCACAGCTTGTGAAATATTTGTTGATTGGTCCCTGTCTGCTGAAAGGAGATGTGAGTGGGAGCACAGCTGTGGGGGCTGGAGAGGTGACAGCACATATGCCTCGACAGATGAGGCTCTCGTGGGGGGGGCCTGGGGACACGGGAGAGTATCACTTCGTACTGTACAGATCTGCTGCTGCTGAAGCGTCCCCTGGGCCTCGACTCACAGGAGACGACACGTTCACCTTTACAGGAGGAGGTCATGTGACTCAAACAGCCAATCATACTCGAGTATTGACCTTGTGACAGACCTTTATTATTTCTGTAATCTTTATAGGTGAAAGGTGATTTTAGTTTTGAGCAGCCTACTTATGTCAAGGTGACTGTAAATATAAATTATATATGAACCTAAACCTGAGGCACAGACACAAATATGAGATAAAATGGACTACATTTCCACATTACTGCAGTTTAAAAACTCCACATTTCATGAGGCGTCACACAAAGTTTTAAGGTAATAACTTTTAAAGATGAAAAAGTGATGAATCAAAAACATTTGACACATTCTTTATAAAACTAGGTGTGACCCAAAAATAAAATATATATTCATTCATCTCCTGCTTAGTCCCTTTAAGGGTTGTAGGTGACTAGAGCCTATCCCAGCAGCTTTGGGCCTGAGGCAGGGTTCACGCTGGACAGTGGCCAGTTAGTCGCAGGGACAAATAAAGATAGAAAAGTGTCATTATTGTCCTCTACATTGTTTTTGTGCAGAGTTTAATAAAGAGATGTGAAAAAAGCCGAGGCCAAGAAGCTGCAGCGTCAGATCCATGAGACTTTCCTCACAGCTGATTGGTCCAGTTTGGTTTTGTCTTTAAACCTGTGGACTCAGTCACCGATGAAACCTGTTCAAAACCATACCACCTTCTGGAGCCAGAAAACTAAACCTGGACTTACCAGGATTTAAACCTAAACATGCCTCAGAAGCCACTTCTCACTATGTCATTATTTTAAATAAGACTGTTTTCTCCTGATGGACATGATCAAAGAACTGAAGAAAAAGGGAGGTTTCTGTCCAGCAGAGGGCGCTGTGTTGGTGTGACAGGCCAGATTCCACTGATCTCAGGTCTAAGAAGCTAAAGTTATGCAGGACTCACGTGGAACCACACACGACATTATCCTGATACATTCCCACCAACACCTGATTCTGTCCTTTGTGCCTGAACTCAACCACCATCTGTGGGGTTTAGTCGATGCTATTTCACGTCTAGCCTTTATTTATCTGTAGCTTTTTCTCAAATGAAAAAAAACTGAAATACTGCAGACTCAGATAAATGCATTCTGACTTTTCCTTTTCCGTTTGGCTCTGTCCATGTCATGCTGCAAAGTCCTTTTCTCAAACTGTGTCTGTACTTGTCACTGAAGTGAGTGTGAAGAGTCTGAGAGCGCTGAGTCACGTAGGAAACTCACAACGGCACCAGCTATTTACTGTACTTTGTCTTCTCTTTAATGCGTTACCCGTTGAGTTTTGGAAACCTGCGATGCACAGTTAGAGCACAGACACCTTGAAAAGCAGAGTGACTATAAACCCAGGCAGCGTTTAGCACCAGGAGAAATGCTGCAAACAAACACTGCTTCGAGCCTCGTAATAAACTCTGTGGAAATGCAAGATCCATCACAAGCAGACAACGGTGTTACGACCGGAAGACTTTAGGCCACAAACGAGATTCAGAGCAAAGACAAGGCTGGCTCCAGCACAACACAATGAGCTCTACTGAAGGTGCATCAACAGAGCTACCAACAGAGCTACTGAAGGTGCATCAACAGAGCTACCAACAGAGCTACTGAAGGTGCATCAACAGAGCTACTGAAGGTGCATCTACAGAGTTATCAACAGAGCTACTGAAGGTGCATCTACAGAGCTACTGAAGGTACATCAACAGAGCTACTGAAGGTGCATCTACAGAGCTACTGAAGGTGCATCAACAGAGCTACTGAAGGTGCATCAACAGAGCTACCAACAGAGCTACTGAAGGTGCATCAACAGAGCTACCAACAGAGCTACTGAAGGTGCATCAACAGAGCTACTGAAGGTGCATCTACAGAGTTATCAACAGAGCTACTGAAGGTGCATCTACAGAGCTACCAACAGAGCTACTGAAAGTGCATCTACAGAGCTACCAACAGAGCTACTGAAGGTGCATCAACAGAGCTACTGAAGGTGCATCTACAGAGTTATCAACAGAGCTACTGAAGGTACATCAACAGAGCTACTGAAGGTGCATCTACAGAGTTATCAACAGAGCTACTGAAGGTGCATCTACAGAGCTACTGAAGGTACATCAACAGAGCTACTGAAGGTGCATCTACAGAGCTACTGAAGGTGCATCAACAGAGCTACTGAAGGTGCATCTACAGAGCTACCAACAGAGCTACTGAAAGTGCATCTACAGAGCTACCAACAGAGCTACTGAAGGTGCATCAACAGAGCTACTGAAGGTGCATCTACAGAGTTATCAACAGAGCTACTGAAGGTACATCAACAGAGCTACTGAAGGTGCATCTACAGAGCTACTGAAGGTGCATCAACAGAGCTACTGAAGGTGCATCAACAGAGCTACCAACAGAGCTACTGAAGGTGCATCAACAGAGCTACCAACAGAGCTACTGAAGGTGCATCAACAGAGCTACTGAAGGTGCATCTACAGAGTTATCAACAGAGCTACTGAAGGTGCATCTACAGAGCTACCAACAGAGCTACTGAAAGTGCATCTACAGAGCTACCAACAGAGCTACTGAAGGTGCATCAACAGAGCTACTGAAGGTGCATCTACAGAGTTATCAACAGAGCTACTGAAGGTACATCAACAGAGCTACTGAAGGTGCATCTACAGAGCTACTGAAGGTGCATCAACAGAGTTATCAACAGAGCTACTGAAGGTGCATCTACAGAGCTACCAACAGAGCTACTGAAAGTGCATCTACAGAGCTACCAACAGAGCTACTGAAGGTGCATCAACAGAGCTACCAACAGAGCTACTGAAGGTACATCTACAGAGTTACCAACAGAGCTACTGAAAGTGCATCTACAGAGCTACCAACAGAGCTACTGACGGTGCATCTACAGAGCTACCAACAGAGCTACTGACGGTGCATTAACAGAGCTACGCGGGGTTTGGAGGTGGGTTATGACCCACCACACTCAGAAGGGTTTAGGAGGTCAGTGTACGGCTGTAAAGATGCAAACACTATTCGATTCACTCTTTCACAGAAATAGAATGTTCATTGGTTAAACTGAATTAATAAATACTAAGATTAGCCCAAAAGGTCAAACCAAACATGAGCCGATGTTAGTCTGTTCCTGACAAATTATAATAAACTGTCTAAACCGGTTTGCATTTTGTCTTGAATAAATAGGAGCTACACATTTCCACACATTTCCTCACTGCAGGGCTTCAGCAGGAAACAGGCGCTGGACTCTGGCGCCATCTAGTGCTTAAACTGTGAGCCACTGGCCTCTGAGGAAGCACGAGCCAAACAAACTGCAATAAAAGACTCATATATGAAGATTTATTTCTGCTGTTTTCTGCATTAACCCTTTATACCACTTCAGCTCCGCTTAAAAGTTTAAAATATTCTATTCTTGTCAGGATTCTAAATGTAAATGCCAGTTTGAATTGTTATATAAAGAAATTATTTACAAACAATTTTCTTTAATCTGACATTTAAAATACAACTATTTAAAGGATATAAATATAAGACATGCGCTTCAGAGTTTTGAAACATTGACACTGACTGTTCCGAGGGATTCCGTGGTTGGACATGGAAGAGAAGAAGACGGCATGTACCACTAGGAGGCGCAGTTGCACCATCGTCATCCGCAACATGCAACAAGTCCCGCAGTCATTATTGTTAATATAAGGGTTGAGATTGTTAGCTGCATTTAGCGCTGGAGTGAGCGTGTCCTAGAGGAGTTAAATATGGCATCAACAAAACGAAAACTAGATAAATAATAATATGGACGTAGCCTTAGCAACCATCATCAGTGAGAGGGAAGTGATTCACGTGATTTATGTCACCACATTAACTTAAACTTCTCTTTAATTATTGTCCACTTCACTTTTCAAATAGCTCCTATTTCAAAAAGTTTTTCAAGCTCAAATTTTTTCTTCAATATATCTTTGGCCACAAGCGGAATGTGGGGCGCTGTTTCAGAGCATCTGCGTGTGTTTTATGGCGGAAGTAAAAATAGACAATAGAAAAATAGAAAATAAATGTGTTTCCGCCCGGTTTCGAACCGGGGACCTTTCGCGTGTGAGGCGAACGTGATAACCACTACACTACGGAAACAGCTGCGACCTGCGGTGCACGTGAACACACATATATGACCATTCATGCCAGTTTAATATTTGGAGGTAGACTCAGTCTGTACGAAGTCTTGTAAAGAAACCACATCAACGTCTGTTTCTTTCTTTAAGAACCTCTTGATAAAGAAAAGAGTTAAAGCTCAGTCTGCGTCGTGTCTCTGACTCAGTCCGTCAGGAGGAAACAGCGCCCCCACGCTCCCGCTAATGGACAGAAATATATTACATCGGTAGGCCTACTGTAAGACACTCCCATTAACATGAATGGGGGAGGTTAAGAGACTTTAAGGCCTTACTTTACGGGTATTTACCGTAATCTTACGATAAACGCTCCGATTGTTCCTCGTGTGTGTCAGTTTCCGTAGTGTAGTGGTTATCACGTTCGCCTAACACGCGAAAGGTCCCCGGTTCGAAACCGGGCGGAAACATAGATTATTTTCTCTGAGTCGGACAGAGGCTCAATGAAGTACACTTTACAGATGTTTTAGACAAAGACACCCGTTTGTCCTTTTGCTCTGTTTGACCTTCACAGACAAAATAATAAAATAAAAACAGCTGGCAGGTTTTAATGTCCATGATCTTTCAGAATTCTAAGTTGTTGTATTTGTGTTTTAACTCTTCCTGCTGTTATTTATTATGATTGCTGAGCAAATGAACCGCGTTTATTAACGATTTTACTTTAGATTTCCTCTTTTGAACAAAGGAGCTGTGAGAAAACCCTGATCAAGTGAGGTCCCGGATATTTCAGATTTAATTATGTTTATTTGTATTTTTATTGAAGTCGTGAAGAAATCCTGTGGCGCTCAAACTGAGGACTTTCAGAAGTGCTCTGGTTTGGTTTAATATGTTCAAGTGTAATTGTTGAACTGATTAATCATTAAAGCACTTTAGGCTGAATATTTGTTTTAGATAAAATGGTTAATGTTTTTATGTTGGTTTCTTAAAGTTTGACCTTTGAACCCTGCATTCATCAAACACATTTGAATTATCCTCCAAATCAACAATACATAAAGAAATAGATCTTAAAGAAAGGGCTTGGTATTATTCTAAAAAGATAAATGAAGTGACTGCTCATTGTGTTTTTGGATCCTGAACAGGACCAAACTCCTGGATCTGACTTCTCTCTGCGTCTTGTCTTTGATTTGTGGTGTTGGACACACGACTCATTTCTAATACGACTCGAAATGTGTCACTCGTTCAAATACGAGCATGACTCATGGGGATCTGCTCGGGGCCACTCTGAGACTAAATCCGGTCTATGTCCGTGATCTCAGTCCGAGCAGCTGTCGCCTCGGTGCCACATACCGACCGGACTGTGTCTGGTCTATTTCGAAAACTGTGTCATGACACATTCCACAGATCTCAGGTCGGGACACGGGAATAACACTGACCACTCCAGCAACACGAGCTTCTACCCACTCACTGACCGCACACACATCACCCTTTGAGAAGAGCTCACGTGAAAGACAGCGCACACTTTCTGCTGGAGAAAAGTCTATTCATGAAGAAAAGTGTGACACTTCTCACTCCAGTCCTCTGAGTCTGGAAGCAGAGTCTGGCTGAGTCTCGACTGATCCAGGGTCAGCGCGAGGAATGCGCTCGAAGGTTCGGCGGCGGGAGGTGCACGAGGGGCGGGTATAAAAGCACAAAGGCAGACAACACTGTCATACTCCGCTCAGCAGCTCTGCACAGGCGCCTCTAAAGCCTCTCCTTCTTCTACAGACACTTAGGTTTAGGGTCGGGTTATGCTGTGCCCCAGCCTCCTCACGCCGCTCAAAGACGCGCACTGGCCGCTCATGGACGCGCACTGGCCACTTGCTCGCAGTCTGTGGCCCGAGACACGGCCGCTCTTCTACCGCATGGAGCAGGAGGTCCTGCGTCATCTCCAGGTACGGACTGCAGGAGTTTGAGTCCTGAAGTAGGCTAATATTAGTCGACCTTTAAATCTTGAGTTGATTTGCTCCTGTTGAGGTTTACCTTTATTTCTTTATATCCTCTATGTGTTGGTTCTCTGGGCTTTGACCCACTGCCCAACAGGACTGAGTGACATCAACATTAATATCAACAGAAAAGTCATGGTTTCTACTGGCCTCTGTTGTATTCCTCTGAAGTAATAGGCGACCTTTTAGGTCAAACTCATTTCTACAGGATCCTTATAACATTTAGAGCAGCCCGTCTCTCTCCTGAGGGCCCTCGTGGTCCAAATGAGTGGGACCCGGGCAGGTCACTAGACCAGGCTCGTGGGTTTGCTCACAGGGATACATACGGTGTCAGTCCGGATCGTGGTGTGAAAGGTCACTTGTAGAAGCCGATATTTTCTGTAAAATACTTCGCAAAGTATAAAGCAGTAATGTAAAGTGCTACCACCAACTACAGCCGCTGTGTGGCGCTATACCTTTGTCTTTGCGCTACACCTGTGACTGAACAGTCTTTATACAAGGCTTCAGGGTTTCATTTTTTAATTAATCAGTTTCTTCTTTGCAGGAAATGCGCCATAACATGGAGTTCATGGAGAAACTGCACCAGCGCATTTTTGATGAGATCGACCAGGTCCACTCTCCTTCTCCCTCTTCGTCTTCTTCTTTCTTTAAACCAATCACGTTCGAGGATTTGGGTAAAAACTGCGACGGCAGATTTGCTCTGAGTCTGGACACGAGCGAGTTTTCTCCCGAAGAGCTGTCGGTGAAACAGGTCGGACACAAACTCAGGGTCAGCGGCAAAACAGAGAAGAAACAGGACAACGGCAAAGGCTCTTACTCGTACAGGTATGGACCAATCAGGATCTGAACAGGGTTAAGGTGGATCTGAACAGGTTTAAGGTGGACTTGAACAGGTTCTAGATGGACCTGAGCAGGTTTTAGATGGATCTGACCAGCTTCTAGATGGACTTGACCAGGTTTTAAATGGACCTGAACAGGTTTTAGATGGATTAACCAGTCTGAATGAAAGTGCTTGAGTCTGACCTTTAACCCTGGTTCTTGTCTCTCAGGTGCCAGGAGTTCCGGCAGGAGCTGGACCTTCCCGACGACGTGGACCCGGAGTCCGTCAGCTGCTCTCTGGTCGGGGGCCGGCTCCAGATCACGGCCCCCAGAGACAGGCCCCTGACGGACGGAAAGGAGCGCGTGATCCCCATCAACATGGCCCCGGCCCCGGCCCCGGCCCCGGCCCCGGCCTTGACCAGACCGGACTCCAGCGAGAACGAGAGCTGCGCTGGCGAGAAAAACTAACAGACCAAGGACTCGGGACAAAAACTGCCATTTTGTAGCTTCAGTGTTTGTGCCATATTATTAAAATGTGTTAAATTTAAGATGAAAATAATCTCACTCATTTATTTCATGTGTTTAGTCCCACGTTCCAGTTCACAGCTTAGACAGTTTTATACCTCATTTTGATGTAAACAGATTTTTTAAATAAAGATTGAAATAAATAATTATAATGGATCTTTTTTCTGTCCCATCATTCAATAGATTTAAATATGTTTGGACTTAAAGCAGGTTTAGGCAGACTCTCCCCACAGTTCATACTGTCGTTGTGTCCTTGGGCAAGACACTTAACCCATGTTGCCTCCAGTGGCTGTAACACCAGTGATTACTGTAGAACAATGTAAGTCTCTTTGGACAAAAGCCTCAGATAAATGAATAAATGTAAATGGCACGTTGCAGGATTTTTACCTTAAGACAACAGCTCAAGTCATTGTGACGGTTAATGGCTCACTTTGCAGTGACCGGGGCCTGTCCCAAACCCCTCTGGCGCCTCTTCGTGGATTTAAGTCTGGCAGGAGTCTTGGGTCTCACGAGAAACGAATCGTTGAACGACACTAGCTGAAGTTAAAGCTGAGAAAACCGTTGCTTATGTTTGAATAGTTAGAGAGCAGACATTTTTAAAGGTGACGAACTAAACCTGGTCTAAACCTGGTCTAAACCTGGTCTAAACCGGGTCTAAACCTGGTCTAAACCTGGTCTAAACCAGGACTAAACCGGGTCTAAACCGGGTCTAAACCTGGTCTAAACCGGGTCTAAACCTGGTCTAAACCGGGTCTAAACCGGGTCTAAACCGGGTCTAAACCAGGACTAAACCAGGTCTAAACCTGGTCTAAACCGGGTCTAAACCGGGTCTAAACCGGGTCTAAACCAGGACTAAACCGGGTCTAAACCTGGTCTAAACCAGGTCTAAACCAGGACTAAACCAGGTCTAAACCTGGTCTAAACCGGGTCTAAACCGGGTCTAAACCAGGTCTAAACCGGGTCTAAACCGGGTCTAAACCAGGACTAAACCGGGTCTAAACCGGGTCTAAACCGGGTCTAAACCAGGACTAAACCGGGTCTAAACCTGGTCTAAACTGGGTCTAAACCAGGTCTAAACCAGGACTAAACCAGGTCTAAACCTGGTCTAAACCTGAGCCGGTTGAGTTAATGCAGAGTAAGTTCTGTTAAAACCAAACAAATCAAACCGGGGAACTTTGGGTTCAACTTTCTCTGTGAACTCAGGTTTTAAGCCTTAACCAACGATCACTGGGCGTATCTGTGCAATGAACAGCCAATAGCAATCAAGCTGGACATAAAGAGGCGGGGCTTTCTTTTCTGAGAAACATGAAACACGATTAGTGAAAAACAGGAGGAAAAAAGTTAGAATCGTTGAAGAACTTGAGACAGTAATTAAACAATAAACTGTGGGAAAGTTGCTCAAATATATGAAAAGGAGAAATCAAAAACAATTTAATTATTTTTGAAAACAAAAATTAGGTGTGACCCAAATTCAGAAAGCTTTCAAAATGTTCTCAACCAAAAGAAAAAAAAAAAAAGAGGCCAAACAAAAGGTTTAGTTGTGCTGCAGAGTCAAACAGAGCAAATAAACAACGCCACACTTGTTTTCTTCTCTTTCTTTGTAAAATAATTCTCAATAAACTTAATTTATTCACAAACTGCTTTTCAAATTTCCATGTCATTTTTTAAAACACATACAATAATAAAAAACATTTCTAAAAGACAAAGAGGCGTCCGCCGCTAAGCTCTACGCTTGTTTTGTTTTTACGTTTTGTTTTAATTCGTCATTCACTCGTTCCCTCGTTTAATGACACCTTATGAAAAACAGAATTTTTTTATTGTGCAGAGGGACACAAAATGGCCGCCAACGACGCACAGCGGTGTTAGCGCCCATTTTTGGTCATTTTGAAGACTCTGTTATTACTCTGCGTTTAACGGTTTCACTCTATCATCCGCCGACACTTGTTCGTTGATTTTAATGGACACCTCGGTTTAGAAACATGAAGAAAAACAGTCGAAACAGAAAAAGACTAAAGAGAGCTACAGTACACGGTTCCTTCAGTTTTACATTTACAGAATAATATGTTTAAGGCTTATGCTCATTTGTGAATATGGAGAGATTAATGAGCAAAAAACTGTTCAAATTTTAGCCGCAAGCAGTTATAACCGGGCGCTCACACCAAACAGGCCTTTTTTCAAAGAAATAAAAAACTATTTAGCAAAACATAATATGGTTCAAACGTTATAAATTTGAACATGGTTTAGTTGGATTCAAATATGATTTGAATCATTTAGGTTTCAAACCAAATTTTGAGTTAAATTAAAAATGGTCAACGACAGGAAAAACTAAATTTTGCAAGATTAAACTAAAATTTTAGTTCACATTTTTTCTGACATTTAAAAAAAAAATCAGATAGACAAAAGTTTTTTGGGGAAAAGATGACCTACATTATAATGGTTAATCCATATATGGTTTATTTTATTTTGTTTTGTTAATCTCAAAACAACCCCACAACCCACCCCTCAAAAAATAAAGAATTATTATTTGCATTCAAAAAAAAGAACAAACTTTATTCACGGATTTTGTGGCGACTCATTGAACAAAAATTTATAAATTTGTTAAAATATACGTTGTATTTAAATTCAGCACCACACTACATTTTTGTTCTCCATTTGGTTTATTAATATTCTGTCAAAAATTATAATTTCATTCCAATTATATCTTTTCTCTTTCATATATGTACAAGTTAGGCAAATGCCATTTTTGGCAAATTTCCTATTGTCTTGAGCCACTTTGGTTTAAAATTTGTGGATTTAGTGGAATTTAATCCCCAAAACGGGATAAACAGTGATTATCAATATTTTGTAGACTTTATGGAAATAAAAATGGTCTGGAAATGACTTTATCGTAAAAAGGCCTTTTCAGTGGAGCCCAGTCGTTTTTGTTTTTTTTTTTCTGTTTTTTTTTTCCCTTTTAAATTTACAAAGCTTGACTTTTCAGACCTCCGACTGCAGGTCACATGATCACACGGACAGGAATGTGAGGACGACGGCATCGGTGGCTGACCACTTGCAGTGAGGCATGATGGGAAACGCATCACAATTTTACAAGTTCTGCAAAATTTTGAAATAATACACCGTTTATTTTTTTAATGGAGCCGGCCTTCACTTCCACAAGATTTGCCCTTGGTCCATGTTTTTTCTATAACACTTCATAACGAGCAAAAAGTAAAAGGTGCATTGATAACAAATTCACATTTTTATTTTCAGTGACTGGTACAGGTCGGCCCAGATTGGTTCGTTTTGGTCCAGTTTCTTAAGATCGGATTTGAGGACTGCTTTTATTCACATTTTTATAAACTTTAAATTCAGAGCCTCAGTTTGGCACAGGCCTGCAGTAGGTCTATGGCTTAAGCTATCGCTGCCTTGTGCTTACATCGAGAAAAGGTGGTGCAGGTGTTGTTAAACAGGTTCATTTGAAGCTGTAACACATTTCTCCAGAAAACGGAGACACAGGTTGGTGCCGCAAACTCTAAATATAAACGTAATTTACCATCGCAAAATCCAATGCTTGAACGTTTTAGATATAGTTTTGATGTCCTTGTGAGAAAAACTGTGACGTTTCAGGGCCTCACTTTCATGTCCTGCTCCTGCTCAATGCAGCGGAGACAGAAGTATTTTTAATTCTCAAAGTAAGAGCCGTAAACCTCCATGAGGTAAAAAACTTAAATGAACTCTTCTTTAGACGACACCGGGACATTTTCCAAACCACAAACGACAGATTAACAATATTATGACAAACTGCATTTAAAGTCTACGAGGAGCAGCAAAAGGAAATATTGTGTCAGATTTAGGATTTTTTGTTTGTGAGTTACAAAAGTTTAGAGAAATAAGGCTGGCTAAAAAAGTTTATCAAAATAAAAAACAAATGTAGGATTGTTTATCAAAAGAAAACTCCATCTTTGGCCAAAAGGGCGGTGCTGGATTTACGAGTCCGTGGATTAACCCTGAATACGTCTGGGTTCAATGTGTGTAGTTTAAGTGAGGTAACGGTTGTATGTGGTTCAGAAAAAGACCCAGACAAACGCTAAAGGCAAAGGGATCTGGCTTTAAGAGAAATTAAATGAGAAAGATACCCTTTGTGAAAATGGCTCAATAAAATAAATAACCCTCTGCTTTATTGTAAAACCCTTGAGAATGAAGACCGACTCCAAAATCTGTCTCACAAAACACTGCCCAAACCTTTTTAGAGACAGACTTGTGGTTTGTAAACTTGGTATAAATTAATTAGACTTTTTTTTTGCCGAGTCGCCGGACGGAGGCAGCCACGTCATCACCGTCGTCATTGTCCATCAGCATCGTTTTATTTGCGTGTTTAAAAAACTCTCGTCATACGTTAGGAAGAGAAGATGTTTCCTGAGAGCTGCGCTGATTGGTTTCATTCCAGGAAGAAATAAATTTAAAAAAAGTGTAGAAAAAAGGGGCAGGGCTTCGAGAATACGCTGCTTCGAGATCGTTTTCAGACGGACGGCAAGAAGTGATGATTTAGGTCATTTTGGTTTAAAACATGTGGAAAAAAACTACAAGCAACTTATTTTTTTTCTTTGCTTTAGTTGGATCAAATAAATACAGCTACAACTAAAATATATAATAATAATATATTTTACGTCTTAGCTGATCGGCAGAAATGTATCAAATCTGGAAATTGCATCCGCTCAAATTTTTTGCATTCACTCGTTTCTTCTTCATTTTCTACCGCTTTGTCCCGTTAGGGGTCGCGGGTGACTGGAGCCTATCCCAGCAGCTTTGGGCCTGAGGCGGGGTTCACCCTGGACAGTGGCCAGTTAGTCTCTTTTTCATTTTTCAAAAACAATTCAACCTCAAGTTGAGAATTTATTTATTTTTCAGTACCCAAACTAAAATATGCTTCTCGCTGTCCGTCTGAAATTCTTGCGTCCGATGCATACTGCGTAAAAAATTCAAAAATAATCCTAGCGTCAGATGTGGAACAGAGACGAGCCTTGCATTTACAACTCAGTTTTCCTCGATAAGGTTCAAATCCAGTTCTGTACAGTCGCGTTCAAACACAGATTGTTTTTGGGCGGTTTCGCGGTCATCGCCGTCGTCGTCATCATCGTCCTCCTCCTCGTCTGCGTTTTCGCGGCACTCCTCGTCGCTCTCGCTCAGCGGGCCGATGCTGCTGCGGCCCAGGCATTCGGCCGGCGAACAAGAGCCGCGGAAGTCCCCCAGAAACGGCTCCATGGAGATGCACACGTCGCCGCCGGAGAAGGAGCCTAGGCGGCCGCGCTCCAGACAGAAACCAGGGTCCATACTACGGGTCTGCAGGAGGGACAAAAGTCAGAGGCATTAGCTTAAGGGGTTTCAGTATTTACAACAGAGCTCTTCAGAAGGTCAGAGGTCAAACTACAGCAGCTTCCAAAAGAGTATGTAGTGTTTCCAGACCAGTGTGTGGTCTCGTACCTGTGTCATCTTGGTGAAGTCCAGACCGGGACGTCCCGGAGGCCGGTCGGGGTCTCTGCGTCTTTTGAGTCCCGGTTTGAGCAGCAGCAGGTCGCAGGGCTGGGAGTGGCAGCGTGGCGCGGGGGGCAGGCAGCGGCGCAGGGAGGATGGCGTGCTGCAGGCCGAGGCGGGGGGCGGAGCCTGAGGGGCTGGAGGCGGGGCCGGAGGAGGCAGGAAGATGGCCGCCGCAGAGTCTCTGATGAGGACCGGCGACAGAGAGAAGCGGCGCTGGGGGGGAGGGGGGTGCAGAGGCGACGGAGACGATGAACAGGACGACGGCGACGGGAAGAAGCAGCAGCAGGCCCCACCCCCCGCCTCCTCCCACGGGAAGCTCCACGGCAACGGCGAATCAGGAGACAGTGCCAAGCTGAAGAAGGTGGGGCTGGACGACGAGTGCAGCGACGAGTTCAAGGATGAGCAAGCTCCGCCCACTGCACAGGCACCACCCACAGCTCCTGCCGTTGCCCCACCTCCCGCCGAAGCCCCGCCCATTGCGGCCCCGGGGCAGTGTCGGGCCACAGGGGTCCAGACCCGGGACGCGCTGGGCCTCCAGGTGTAACGGCAGCGCGATAGGTCTTCGGGCACCGACAGGGACCGACAGTGCCGTTTAGGCGGGGGAGGGGGAGGAGGCGGGGGGGCTAGAGGTCCAGGGGCGGGCGAAGCCCCAGTATCTTCCACCGAGGGATCATCGGGGGCCGTGAGGGGCACTGGCCCCGGAGGAAAACTGGAGCTCAGCAGTCCTCCCTGAACAGACTTCGAGGGGCACAGCTGCCAGTAACTGCTCTCTGCACAGACCCGGGATGAAACCGTTAAAGACCAGTTCTAGACCAGGGACAGGTCAGAGACAGACCAGGGATTTGAGGAAATACTCACCAGGCATCAAGCCATCTGGGGGCCAGGCTTCGGCAAGGTTTTTGGGGTCCAGCAGGGACTGAGGAGACATGACAAAGAGCTCAGATCAGTCAGGACGATTAAAACAGAGCTGAATGTGAGCGTCACTCACCGGGTAGAAGTCCCCCGACGGAGCAGGGTCGCCTTCCAGAGTCGGCTTCCTCAGGCCTTCCAGCAGCAACAACGCGACCACAGCATGGTGGCTGTCAAACGGGCGTGGAACGGGATTTCACGGTAACGGGAAATGTGATGTAACAGTCGAGGTGAGCGCTAGCACTTAAACTGGAATATCTAAAACTCCTTCTGATTGGTCCACTCGGTCACATGAGACGTATAGACTTCGTTTGGTTATTTAGACACATTTCTACAAGAATATTTGTACAAGAATCAAAGGAAGACAGCGATTTGCCAACTTTTATCATGTCTCTAATAACTTAGACTCAGATACACTTCAACTCAAAACTGTGTTCTTCGCTTAAAACATCTGTTAATTCTAGTCCAGGTCTGTAACGGGCACCTGCGGTGTGGATCGGGAGGCAGGAAGAAAAGTGGAACACCAGGCTTTGTTTTGTTGTGTTATAAAAAAGGGGGAGGGGATTAGGGCCAGTTGCCCCACCCACTTTTACCAAGTCATGGTCACCGAGCTGCTGCCGCCGACTGTTCACCTGGAAAACAAACAAAAAGACAAACATTAGACGTTTGAGATATTTTTACTTTAAATATATACGTAATTTTGTATTTTCAGTGTTTTTCCTGTATTTTATTTATAGTGCCTTTTCTTAACAGAGTAATCCCAGCAGCTGAAGCTCTGTCCTGCTGCAGGTTTGGACCAAGAGTTTGAGATTTTATTATTTATTTTTGATTTATTTAGAGGCATTCTCGCTCCTGAAAGTCTGCACCAAGGTCCGCTCTAAAAACAAACTGTAACGTAGTGTTTTTTAGGGTTAAATTTGGGTTTCTTTCTACAGTTTGTAAAAGCTGACAGACTTTCCCTGACACTGTGTTCAGGTCCTGTTCAGGGCTTTTCTGTGAGAATGTCTCTGCAAAGGCTCTTTTTACAGTTGAACTGGAGAAATACAATAATCCGACCGGAGCAGGGCCTAAAGAGACGTGTTATTATTAATATAGCGTTAATACAGACATGTTTTAAATCACTCCAACGCTCCTCAGGAAACACAGAGCAGCAAGAACAATAGAGCCATACAAAACAGAAAACTACATAATCTATGTGTTTCATACATTTTTAAACGAGTGCAAACTCTTCCATTTTGGCCCCAACGTGGAACAGTTTGCTTTTAGGAGACACTTTGTTGTCAGATACAAGAACCCCACCTGAAACAAGGGTTCTACAGAAAACATGGTCTACCTTCAGACGACAGGGTCTAACAAGAGGAATGTGACCTGGAAACAGAACGACACCATCTCTATCCCAATCAGGAAATTCCTCCATTATCGTACTCAAACCAGTTTACCGATCCGACAGTGTGCATTAGAACGGTTACTGTCAAACGTGTGTTAGAAAATACAAATATTAGAGTCCACTGTCTGTATGTTGAAAGGATAAATCTGAAGCAGGCTATAAAATAAGGCTAATGTTGCTAGTAGCAGTATACAGCTGTATCGGCAGCTTCCCGAGCCCAGGTATCAGATCGGAAAGAGAAAAATGGTATTATAACAACCCTAATCCCAAAATAGGCCTTTTCTTTCTCAACACTACTGCCTCAGGTCTCTGGAACTTTAGACGCTTCTGTATCAGGTGCAGACAAGTGCATTTTAGTACTTTACATGATGTTAAAATAATAAATGTTGGTTATTGTTATTTTAATTGTGTATTTGTATTTAAAAGGCCTATAAGTCTGAAATAAAGCAAGATAGAAAAATGAAATAAACAGACAAACAGTTGATACTTTGCAGGTTTCACCTCCATCCTACTGACCCCAGACATGTAGGCTACACTAATGTAAAAAGTGTGACAACATGCACTATACACAAATCTGAACATTAGACAGATGTGCGAACACAATTATGTAAAACAAATCCACTAAAACTAAAGATATAACAAATAAAATTAATTTCCTGTCAATCAGTGAATCAATTATGAGATTCAGTCCGGTTCAAATAAGGTCACGAAGCTTTAAATTGTGCATCTGTTCGAGGTTATGTTTTGTTTATTGAGAGGATGGCACGTGGTGGTGGTTGTGGTCAAATGTAGGCGGTGTTTCTGGGGCCGGGAGCGGGCTGTCTGCGGCGGTGGGGGCCGCTCACAGCAGCCTCTCCTCCGGCTCAGGCCGCGGGGCATCTCCGCTCTAGCATCAGTGCCGCGTTAGCATGTGGCTAACCGCTGCCATTGTGTTATAATAACAGATGCTAATGAAAGTAACGGTTTCTCGGTTGAATGGGTCACAGCCTTAGTGGCGTGTCCCGGCGGCGGGAATGAGCCGTTGTGAAGGAGCGGCGTTGAGCCTGGTGTTGGCCTGAGAGGCGGTGTTATGGCCCTCCTTCTGGAGCCTATCGGCGGCTAACGGACCTGCCCAGGCTAAGCTACCCATTACCGACGCGGCAGCTAGCAGCGTCAGTTAGCTGCGGTAATTTAACATACAAGCCCGTTATATTTTAATAAAAAGCCCCATTGTCTGTCCTGATGTTGTACGGTACTAGCTTATATTATTTCAAGGGACACGTGAAAGGCTTTTAATGTTATTAACAGTTATTAAATGAGGCCCGGTAACAAAAATAACAGGGCGGTGAGTGGCAGTCGTCTGGCCGGCCTGAGAGCGCTGTGAGCGGCGTGCGACGGGGAAAACACGGGTAGATGCTGCGGGCTAATTCAACCACAAACACACGATTTTCATGCTCTTTCATAGCCGAGATACATGCTTACCTTGTCGGACAGAAGCTCCGGCCGTCAGGCTGGTGTAGTGACCCAGTATTATTAAAAAGTGCCGCGCCGCCTGCCGCTTCGCTCTGCCGCTCTCTTTACCGCACCGACACAATGAATTAAAGCCAGGATTCAACCGCACCAAACCTGCACCGCTGCGTCCAGAACGAGCCTAATCACTGTCCACTATTTCTGCCCGCGTCTCCTTCTAATGAAACCATAATAACTGATGTCTGTACGTGCACACGCCCGTGAACGACAGCCGTTCATAAATAACACTACGGCGCAGGAGAAACAGAGGCGGGGCTACATCCCCAGCACCTGCTTTTTAATTCTCCAAATCACCGAGATCTCCTGCACACTGCTCATATACCTCTCCAAATACACATATGCACTGGATCCATCCGAGAGCCATCGAAAATATGTGAGAATTAGCCGTTAGAGCCAGGGGCAAAGCATGCTGGGAGTTGTAGTTGACGGAAGCTTGTTTACATCAGCTGCTGTGGGATCCGTACAGAAGCCCACAAGGACGGCTCTAACAGGGACTGGGTTCAGGGGAAGCCTTTAACTGACGTTACATTTAAAAAAAAAAAAATAAGGGAATAAAGTGAGACTCGAATGGAAACACTGAAAGAATAATATAATTAGATGCAGATGAAAATGTGCACGGCCACACAGTGAACATCCTTTATTTCATAGATCTGCTCTCGGCCAGGATTCTTGAAATTAAATGTTTACACATCGGTCAAATTTAGGTTTAATATGTCATAATCTGTAATAATAAAGAACTGTGTAATATTTGTGAATATAGAGTTGACGTGTGAATGTTTTTATTTAGAATTATTTAAAGCTTTTTAATTCTTTAACCAGAATATTTGGCAAGAAAAATGTCTTATATACAGATACATTCAGTTGAAGACTTCCTGATCGTTGAGCTTAAATACATTCAATATTTAATGTGTGCTGTCCTCCTGGCACTAGTCACTACTCCATCCGTTTTTAGAAAAACCACAGGAGAGCATTACAATAGTCCATCCTGTTGGTTGGAAAGAAGTGCGAGTGTCAGAGAGTGCTCAGAGAAATGGTCTGACTCAAAATATTTATATTAAAGCTGTATTATTGATACACTGCTAATGTATCACTGTCTAAAATCACACGGAGGTTTTTCCACTTCCACAGCATGGATTAAAATCCTCAGACACTTTCAGGGCCAATATCTGAGTCTGGAACCAGTAGAAGGTCCTCGTGTTGTGTCCTGGTTGAGCTGCAACAGAGCTGAGTGTCTTCAGCGTTACTGAAAGGTTATCCCACATCACCTGAAGACACTGCCGAGGAAGCATGTAAAGGTCCTAAAAATCGATCCTTGTGGAACACCACAGGTCATGTTCTTTGACACCAAGCATGCTCTCAGAAGATATGACCCTTTAAAAACACTTGCATAATCTGGTTGTATCCGAGTGTTTAAAAGCATTTAATGGGCAACCTTATCAAAAGTAAAACCCAAGTCCAGTAGCACCACATCCCTGGCAGAGACCAGCCTTGACGCTTGTCATCTAACCCCTGAAGCAGTCAGAGTGCTCAAGACCTTTCCAGTAAGACGTACAAGTAACTCCCGATAGGGGCAGATGTAGAATATTAAAACATGGAACAGATGTAAGGCTTTATTAACACTTTATTTAAATCTTTATTAATCATTTCACTTTTGCGGCACATGCTCATCCACATTTTGAGCACCACAAAACAAAGTAAAAGTAAAGTCACTACAACACAAAGATTCACCGTTTCCCTCCTCGGACCAGGTTTTTGAGAAAAAACGTTGAGCCGACAAGCCGAGCGGAGCATTAAAGCGTGAACTGTGGAGGAAATAGCCTAAAAAAAGGCTCTGGCGTGACCAACTCTATAAATGTGACCAAGACAAAAAACAAAAGCAGCGTTTGTCAGTGCAGGAAAAGTAAGGCTTGAAGAAAGTGACAAGTGCTCAAACGAAGCAGAAGTGAGAATTTAATGCTCCGCTGCATGTGGCAATGAAAACAAGAAGCCCCACCCCATTTTTTGGAGTTTCATTAAAAACGGAGAAACAGAATTCCTCAGTTTCTCCAGAAGACAGACAGGGAGGACTTCAGGTTTACATTGATTCTAAAGAAGCACATATGGGTTTTTTGGTCTGTTTTTGCAAAAATAAGTTAATGTCAAGTTTGGTTTGTTTAAAATAAGGCAGAGGTTGAGCTGAAGAAGTGGGGTCGAGCTGGACAACTTTAGTATGGATTCCACAGAAACTGGTCAGAAAAGACCGGGACCTGCTGGTCGTCGGAGCCCAGGTCTAGAAGACAGAATTTAGTTGTCAGATAAAAGGATTTTCTACAGAAGGAATGCCTTCATTAGGTTTAGACACAAGACAAAATAAAATAATTGTTTTTTTTTTTTTTTTAAAGTCACAAAGCCCCAAAAGTAAACTGACTTAAATACAACTGTTCCACAGACCATCTGGAGGCTCCTGCTAAAAGAGGTGATTGGATTGAGGTCAAGTCTAATCAGAGCGGCTCCATCTTAAATCAAAACGAGGCCCTGACCTGAGCCGACGCAGCATTGGACACAGAGTCTAAGGCCAGGGTTCAGACCAGAATACACTGCATGGAGCAGTTCAAGATGGATTAATACAGGGAAAATATTACATTTTTGAGGCCATGATAAAAAATAAACTTTTGTGGAAGAGTCTGTGATAAAGCAGTGCTTCATGTTGGGAACACACCAGAGATATTCGTTTTGGGTCACTTTTTTTTTTTTTTTAATCATTTCCACAACAGTGTCACCATTATGGCCTGTACTCGATAGATTTGTTATACTTTTATCTGGTCATTAGCTGTTGCCCAAGAGCATTTTGTTCAATAAATATTGAGGACAGAGGGGAGGGGTCCTGTTCTGGTGAGGTTAAAGTGTTCTGTAGACTCATCTGTTTTAAAAGTTTAATCTTTAAAAAAACAAAAAAAAAAAAAAACAAGTGGGGCTAAGTGGTGCATTCACTGACCTCTGGCGCAGTCGGCCTCGCCAAGGAGGCGGAACCAGTCAGTCATGTGATCGTTGGTGGTCAGCTGACCCATGCAGCAGGGGTCAGGGGGATAGCAGGCGGGCAGCGGACACTCCTGAAACAAAAGAACTGGTTTTTAAAACAAGACTCAAACCAGACCCCCCTTCACTCCAGAGAGTAGTCATGAGGCGCTGACAGTGGAACACTCTTCCTTTGCCCATATTTGGACAATGGACCTCTTCCTGTGCAGTATTCACCGGGGAGCGCAGGACGGTCCAAGGGCCAGGCTCCAGGGTCCGCTCTGAGACAGACCCACAGACAGAGGAGCTGTTCGAAACCACAGTCTCATTCTCTCCCTGTCTGTCCCCACACAGGTCGGAGGTCACTCTGTCCACATCATCCTCGGACAGGTCAGAGGTCATACTCGCCAGCTGCTTCTGCCTTTTAAAAAAAGTTATGGTTATAAGTTATGAAGAGGTTTGAACAAGTCCAGTTCTCAGTTACTCACAGCTGCTCCACTGGGTCCTGCTGCTCGTGGCTTTGAGAGGGGTCGTTGGGGGGATCCCAGAGGTGCAGCGCCCTCCTCCACAATCGGACCTGCATGTCCCAGGAGCGACGGCTGTACTTCCTGTATTTGTTGGGAGTGGACGGGTGCAGCTTGGGGTCCCGCAGGTGTCTGACGAGAAAATAGACAGAACCTGGTCCAAGACTGGACTAACTCTGACCTCTGTGAGTCTGGACCTGGTCTAAGACCGGCCTAACTCTGACCTCCGCGAGTCTGGACCTGGTCCAAGACCGGACTAACTCTGACCTCCGCGAGTCTGGACCTGGTCCAAGACCGGACTAACTCTGACCTCCGCGAGTCTGGACCTGGTCCAAGACCGGACTAACTCTGACCTCCGCGAGTCTGGACCTGGTCCAAGACCGGACTAACTCTGACCTCCGCGAGTCTGGACCTGGTCCAAGACCGGACTAACTCTGACCTCCGCGAGTCTGGACCTGGTCCAAGTCTGGACTAACTCTGACCTCCGCGAGTCTGGACCTGGTCCAAGACCGGACTAACTCTGACCTCCGCGAGTCTGGACCTGGTCCAAGTCTGGACTAACTCTGACCTCCGCGAGTCTGGACCTGGTCCAAGTCTGGACTAACTCTGACTCTGAAAGTCCAACTAAAACCATGTCATGCATGTCCAACCAAAACCGATTAACCCCAGCCAAAGTCCAAACCCACTCCCACTCCTCCTAAAACTACTTTTGAACCCAAAGCCTCCTCAGAACACCCCCAGGTCCAAACAAGTCCAACTACAAACTGTAAAAAGCTCACCTGGGCACCTGTCTGAGGTAGTGCTGGTATCCTGTGGTGTTCTTTCCATACTGGATCTGTTTCTGTCTCCGTTTGAGCACCGCAGAGTTGGTCTCAGTGTTGGCCGGGTCTGGCAGACGAGGGAACCCGCGCCCTACTGGAGGCCTACGTAGGAATTACAGGGATAAGCAGGTCTTGACATGTCGACACAAGAGCCCAGACAAACCCTACAGCTGGGGTAAATGACGCTGCGTTCACTGACCTGTTGTCCAGGTCGTCCGTCCCCACGCCCACAGAACTGGTGGACACTTTCAGGATACAGCGCTCCAGAATCGAAGGCCTCGGGAATAAAGCAGACTTCAGTTTAAACACCTCACGGTCAGAAAGACTACAGAGTAATTTCTGAACGACACTACCTGAAGCTGCAGGGGGCTCCAACAAGTAAAAGGAAACATGAGTTACCGTCGGGGTTTGTTGGCAGTCCGGTCTGATCGCAGAGCACCGGCCGGAGGAGACGGGATCGGAGACGCGTTACTGCAACAGAATCAGACCGCTAAAACCCCTTAAAGAACGACCAAAACCCGGTCCTAGTCCAGCTGCAATCCCACTGAAATCCACCTCAAACCAGCAGAAGTCTGGCCAGTCTGTATAAACTCTTAAAAACCACCCAAAAACCACCCACCTGACCACACAGTCCTGCCCCGGACCCGTCACTGTTGGACTGGGGGCTCTAGAACCTCGTACCTGACCAGACTGTCGTAGACCGAGCTGCAGCCGGGCAGCAGCCAGGGCTCCGGGGCCGAGCAGGTCGAGCCCACGGCCAGAAGAGGCTCGTGAAGACCGTTCCAGACCGCAGCCGACCAGCTTTTAGCGCAGACGCAGGAGCGAGGGCTCAGACAGAAGCTGCACAAAAGAACAGACGTCAGCAGACTTCACATTTATCCTGGACCCAAACAGTGGTGCATGAGTTCTTAATATAGAAGATAATCTGTATACAAGATACTAAATGTGCTTTATACAAGTGTTTACTCCATCAAACAAATATCCAAGTATTTAATGGATTTCTTTACTCATCATATCCAAATAAATCCATTTTAAATATTAAAAAACACACTTTTACACGAGACTATATTTTTAATGCAATAAAATCTGAGAGATGGGTTTCAGGAAAATAGAGACATTTGATCACAGTTGTGTCTGACTTTTTATTAAAAATAAATAAATGGGTTAAGCCATATTTTCATATAAATGTCAGATTTGTACCTAAATCAAAT
Source organism: Neodontobutis hainanensis (assembly GCA_024349245.1). Classification (NCBI taxonomy): domain Eukaryota; kingdom Metazoa; phylum Chordata; class Actinopteri; order Gobiiformes; family Odontobutidae; genus Neodontobutis; species Neodontobutis hainanensis. The sequence continues at coordinate 212,423 of JALDNG010000285.1, forward strand.
GTCAGTCTGAGTTTGACTGGCTCAGAGCTGGAGACGCAACAAACAAATAAAACCAGTCCAAGCCAAAACTTATCTTCCTGCCGAGAGATAGAGTTACCTGAAGGATTCCTAAACTAAAAGGAGAGGTGCTGAACTTTTTATTTTTATCTAGCTTTTAAAAAAAAAAAAAAAAAAAAAAACTCAGAGGTGGTCATTGAGCAACATACACTAGTCTCAACTTTCACAAGTCTTAGTTTTAGCCGTTTGTGAAGCGTGGCGCTCATGTTTTATTCATTTCTCCTCCTGTCCTCCCTGAAGAACCCCTCTGAAGCCTCCTAAACCTGAAGCCTTTACCTGGAGGAGAGCAGCGGGCTGTGCGCCGCCGTGTCGCCGCTTCTATGATACATCTCTGCGCCGTATCTTTGCTCGGACAAACGCCATTACGGCACCTGCTCAAGTTTAAATGAGCCGCAGGTGTCAGGGGGCGGAGCCACGGCCGGAAGTACACCTCTGTCATTCACGGAGATTAAAGATTAAAAAACATGAGAGCAAAAAAACAGAGCGCTGTCTCATGTTTTTTAATTTTTGAGTGGCCTTTTTTCCAGTTTAAAGAAAACCCTATTACTATATGTTAAATTTGTAACATAATAAGATGTATTAGTTATTTATCAATGATGTCATTAATTAAAAACCTACATATTTATCTGAACATAATAAACCTTTGCTGCTGAAGAAAACAGCTCTATTAAATTGCTATTTATTTTTCTACATTACTTTAAAAAATACAACATTGTGGCTTTACTTATTTTTTTCTAACTCATATTACGTTATTTTATCGCTCATCTTTATTTTATTATTTTAATTAATTTATAAAAGTGACGGCTGCAGTTCCGGTGTATTCCAGCAGGTGAAGCGGAATGTTCATTTTACGACAGTCGTATTTCGACACGGAGTAAACAAGATGGCGTCCAGCAGCGGGGTAATTACTAATTATCTCGTTATTGTGTAATATATTTGAACATTACTTTACATTTGTATATTTTTACTTTGTTTAGACTGAAGTCTCTCTGTCCGCGATTGGACCGGACTCTAACAGCTCCATTTAAACTCATAACCGGCGTTAAAAACGGTTACAAGCCTGGTTAGCATCGTTAGCTGCTAATGTTAGCGCGATTCTAACAACAAACTGCTCAAAGCAACTCTTGAGAGTTTATTTTTTACTTAAGCAATGGACACTTTAACTTTTAGATAATGTATACGAAGCTGAGAGTTTGTGTCGACGTTTATTTGGAGCTTTGTAACCGCGGGAATGGAAAAAAAGGATGCTAGATTTCTAGACTAGCAGGCTAAGCTAACAACAAGACTTATTTTTTGTAAATAAACAGGTTTTATTTCTTTACAAAAAATATAAGAAAGGTGGTGAAAAATAATGCCTGAAATATTAAAATGTATGCATTCTAATGTTTTTGAAATTAGGACAAAGTGCTTAAATGTAACTTGTTCTCTTGGTTTCATTATTTCTCATTAATTTGGGAATTTCAGCTGAAATATTGCTTCTTTTAAAAATATTGCAGCATTTTTACAAGTTATTTTCTCTTGTTCTTTTCAGTGTTCAGGCCTACAACAATAACAGTAACCTTTAAATGGGACTTGGAAAAAAGTTTATAAAGCGCTTAACATATTGAGTTAAACTATATATTACTTACTACTTACAATATGCTTTAAACAACAGTAACTAAATGTATAGACAGTGGTTTGCATTAGAAAACGGTGACCAGTCTGAGGAAATAAGGCAGGATTGTTTTAGAAGAAGCCGTTGACAGCTTGTGTTTGTGTTTTAGTCCAAAGCCAACGACTTCCGGCGAAAATGGGACAAAGACGAGTACGAGAACCTGGCCCAGAGACGTCTCACCGAAGAACGGGACCGAGAACGAGGCAAAGATGGTGAGATCCTGAAAGATATTATAAATTTGATTTCTATACTTGGTTACAGTAGATTCCTACATTTTAGGGCCTCAGTCTTTCATGCCTAAAGTTTTGCTGCGAGACAGAGACTGGAGTGGGTTTAATTCACAAAGTTAACTCGTCAGAGTGCAAACCAAGATGTCCACAAATGGTTTTTAGATGGATTTGAACAGGTTTTATTGACTTTTTGTCTTTTGGTTTAGTTCCGGTTATATAGCCATTCTGTTGTTAAAGTCTTTTCTATTTCTTGTTTCTTTTTTTTTTTTAGCCAAAGCAGTACCGCCAGTCAAACGCGACAACCTGCGACACAGAGACTACAAAGTGGATCTGGAGTCGAAACTGGGAAAAACCATCGTCATCACCAAAACCACTCCTCAGGCCGAGATGGGAGGGTAACGCCTTTCTGCTCCATCCTGCAGTTTAGGAATTAAACTGGTCGATATGTACTGCATCTGACAAACACATAGCGTGGCATTCTGACAGAGTTCAGTTTATCGTCCTGATTTCTCTCTGTGTACCACAAAATAATTGTACATTTTACTAATGCTGTTTTTGTCACATGTTCTTTATAAATGCTGTTTTGTTTTGTCCGATATGGTCTTCTTCGACAGTTATTATTGTAACGTGTGCGACTGTGTGGTAAAGGACTCCATTAACTTCCTGGATCACATCAATGGAAAGAAACGTAAGTGTTCTCTTTCAAAAAGAAGGAATATTCTTCTTTTGTGTAGGTAAATGTATGAATAATGGTGTTTTTGTTTTATTGTCCTGTTGCAGACCAGAGGAACTTGGGCATGTCGATGAGAGTCGAGCGGTCGTCTCTGGATCAGGTCAAAAAACGCTTCGAGGTCAACAAGAAGAAAATGGAGGAAAAACAGAAAGAGTACGACTTTGAGGAGCGAATGAAGGAGCTTCGAGAAGAGGTGAGACTCTGGAGAGTGGGGACTTTAGGGGGACTGGAACGGGTTTCAGCAGGACTGGAACGGGTTTTAACAGGACTAACATGTCTGGTGGTTGCAGGAGGAGAAGGCCAAAGCCTATAAGAAGGAGAAGCAGAAGGAGCGTAAGCGCCGAGCGGAGGAGGACCTGGACCTGGAGGAAGACGATGAAATGGCCGCCGTCATGGGCTTCTCTGGGTTCGGCTCGTCAAAGAAGAGCCACTGACCCACGTCTGACAGACTTTCACTCAAATGGAAAATATTATCAAAGAACAGACTCAAGTGGTTCCCTAGGATTTTATTTCAACAAATGTGGAAAACAAATATGGTAATCACTGCGATAGTTGCCTCATTTTATGTTCTTTATCTTTTTTTTTTATTTCAGACATAAATGACAAACAACTAAAACCTGCTCCAATCCACCTAAAAACCTGTTCAAAACCAAATAAACACAGTTTCGAATCCATCAAAAACATTTCAAATCCAACTAAAGCCTGTTTATAATTAATTAATTAAAAACCTGGTAAAAATCCATCTAAAACCACCCGAGGGATCTTAAAGTAACATCAGTCAGATGTGAAGGTTGGCTCCAAAGGTCTGACAGACAACAGTGTTTAGCTTTCAAAACGCGGACAACGTTCTTGGACCAGGAGCCAAAACTCCAGTGTAAACAACATTTAGAAACCAAACTCTTTGTTTCCAGTTCTGTTTAGTCAAGTTTACACCAAAACCGGTGCTGCTTCTCGTGTCGACTCAAACAGGAAAAGCCTTGGTTAAAATCCTTTAATCAACAACAATGACACTTTAAGGAGGATAGGATGTGTTTTAATTGGATTTGAACAGGTTTTAGTTGGATTTGAACAGCTTCCACAAAGACTATGAGGCCAGGATGAGGTCTGTGACAAATATAAAATTTTGGTGATCATCTTAAATGTGAGAAATTTCTTCCTGGAGCCGACCCTCACTTTTTTTCATCCACTTCCTGTCCACTGTTGTTTATCGTCTATGACCTGGGTAAACATTACTCGTCTAAATCGGAAGGAGCTGTGTTTCGGATTATGTCAATGTAGTTTTAGCAAAATCTTGTATAATTTTAATAAATGCCTTTGGTTTGTATAAAGGGTTTGTCTGGTACTTCCTGTTACGGAGTGATGTAACACAGTAACACAGTGGGCCCCTGAGGATCACATTGGAAACAATAAAAGCCTGGATTTAAACGAAGTGTAGTGGTTTAATGTTTTTTTTTTAGTTTAGTCTTGGTTCCGACCTGGTTTTAAAGTTTTATTTTTAGACTTGTGTAATCTCAGACTTGTTGCAGAACAGTATTTTGCAGCGAGTGGGTGCAGACTCAGTTCCTCTTTGTGGTAAACTCTGAGACAGTCCCTCCATCTACACAACTCACTTCCTGTCAAACCAAGACCAACCAAGGCTGAGTGATACGGTAAAGGCAGAGGCAGTCCCTGCTCCTTCTGCACGCTTACTTCCTGTCAAACCGAGTTTAGACCAAGTTACGCTTGCATGAGAAGAAGAAAAAGAAGAAGAGCAGCAGCCATTTTGTCTCTGGATCTAGACTCTTCCATTAGACGCCTGCACAAAGAGGTAAGACTTAGACAAAGTCTTTTTGTAGATTCTGGTGGTTTAGTCCTAGTCGAGTCTTTGTTTAGACCTGTTTGAGTCCTGGGTTAGTTCAGGTTTAGTCTTGATTCAATCCTAGTTTTAGTCCTTGTTTAACCTAAGGTTTATGTTTGGTTAAGACCATGTTACACCTTGTTTTAGTCGTGCTTTTGGCCTAAGGTTTGATATGTTTAAGTCTTGGGTCAGTCCTTGTTTAGTGCTTGTTTTAGACCTGGTTATGTCCAAATTTTATTTTCCTTTTAATAAAGCCCCATCTTGGTCTCGATCTTGGTTTTATTAGGATGAGTTTACACCAAGTCCCATCAAAGTCCGAGGTCAGCGGCTGGAGCCCGCAGCAGCTTGCAGTCTTCCTCAAAAAGGTGAGTCCAGACCAAGAAAGTCCAGGGCTGGATCTGAAACATTTTGTGCAGCATCAGTAAAAGTAGAACCGACTGTAACTCTTGAGAACAGTGACAGGTCTTTGAACTGTAGACAACAGTAAAGCCGTTAGAGACAGTTTCTTCTGTGGAAATGTAATTCTTGGTAAATTGTTCTGAAATGTGGGTGCATGGTTGACTGCGGTTAGCCCTTCCCTTTGCAGCGAGCAGGTCATAGTTTCCTCACAATGCCCAAAGACATGCAGATGAATTTAAGGTTGTGTTGAAGCTTGTTGTATTTGGTGCGTTTCAAACGGACTCTGGTGAACGCTCCAGACTAACCCCAGAAACACTCTGCTCTGAGACCTCTTCAAAACCAAGGTCTCAGGGCGCTTCTACTGAACTCTGGTCCGGTTCAATTAAAGTGTCAACCCCAGCGGACTTCTACCAAAACAACAAAACAAACAACAAACTGCTGTGATTTTGGATATGCTGATAGTTTATCATGATATAAAGATTAGTCTGCAATCTACGAAAATGCACCCGATGTGTGATATCTACTTCCTGAATGTCTTGAGTGACAGATGCCTTGTCCAATCCGCAGTAAGAATTCTGTCCGCAGACAATACCTACGTTTTGTGTTTGTCTGAATTGTTGTTGTTTGGTTATTTTGTTTGCACCGTAAACCACAGAAGTGTAGAAGTATCATTTATGTATTAATACTCACTTGTATATCAGAGTTTATTACAGATGTTTTTTAACATTTACAGCAGAGAATTGATAGGTTAGGGCCAGACACATTTCAGTAAACCTCGCAACAATGCAAACAATTTCAATAAAGGAATAATAAGACAGACAAATCTATAATAGATATAAACGCTTTATTGAGAATAAAATATCAAAGACCGTAATGTCGCAGGGTATGGCGCAAACAGGGCCCCAAACCTGGAGCCTGGGGTTGGGCCTTGCATGCGAGCGCCTGGTGGCCCGGTCTTTCCCCACCACCTGCTGGAGGAACCGTAAGGGGCCGGTGCAAAGTGGATTGGGTGGCAGTCAAAGGCGGACAAAGAATCTGGCACTAGGGACATGGAATGTCACCTCGCTGGCGGGGAAGGAGCCTGAGCTTGTGTGGGAGGGGGTCACTTTCCTGCGCCTTCGGGTCGAGGCATGGTCTCTCACTGTTGTTTGAGTTTACGGGCCAAATGGCAGTGCAGAGTACTCGGCCTTCTTGGAGTCTCAGTGGAGGGCTGCTGAAAAGGGCTCTGACCAACTCCATCGTTCTACTCGAGGACTTCAACCTGTGCGTGATTGGGAGGAAAGCCCCCCACAATGTTATTGGACTTCTGTGCTAGTCACAGTTTGTCCATAACGAACACCATGTTCAAGCATAAGGGACACCAGGACACCCTAGGCCCGAGGTTGATGATTGACTTTGTAGTTGTTTCATCTGACCTCCGGCCGTATGTCTTGGACACTCGGGTGAAGAGAGGGGCGGAGCTGTCAACTGATCACCACCTGGTGGTGAGTTGGACCCGATGGCGGGGGAGAAGGCGGGACAGACTTGGCAGACACAATTGTGCTGTGAGAGTCTGTTGGGAACATTTGGCCAAGTCCCCGTCTGAAAGATCTTCAATTCCCACCTCAAAGCTTCGACCGGATCCTTAAGGAGCCTGGAGACATTGAGTCAGAGTGGACCAAATCCATTGTTGACGTGACCACTCTGAGCTGTGGCAAGTCTCTGATGCCTGTCGTGGCGGAAACTCACGAACCTGGGGGTGGACACCGGAAGTACAGGATGCCGTCAAGCTGAAGAAGAACGTAATTGGCTGGTGGGACTCCTTAGGTGGCTGAGAGGTGCCGGCAGGCCAAGGGGACTGCAGCCCGGGTGGTAATGGAGGCAAAAACTCGGGTCTGCGGAGGACTTTGATGGGGCCATTGAGAAGGACTATCGGTCGGATCGAAGAGATTCTGGCAAACCTGTACGACCGAAGTAGGAGCTTGGTTCATTACCCGCAGTAAGTCAGACCTGTTCCCATTGCATGTTGGACTCCAGTAGGGAGTCTTGTTTGGGGACCTCAGATCTTATCTCTGCTTTTTGCAGATGATGTTGTCATGTTGGCTCTATCAAGCCAGAATCTTCAGCTGCACTGGGACGCTTTGCAGCCGAGTGTGAGGCTTTGAGTTAAGGATCAGCACCTCCAAGTCTGAGACCATGGTTCTCAGTCGGAAAAGGGTGGCTTGCCCCCTCCAGGTTGGTGGAGAGCTCCTGCCTCAAGTGGAGGAGTTTATCTCGGGGTCTTGTTCACGAGTGAGGGAAGGAAGGAGCGTGAGATTGACAGACGGATCGGTGCAGCTTCTGCAGTGATGCGGTCGATGTACCGGTCTGTCGTGGTGAAGAAGGAGCTGAGCTGTAAGGCAAAGCTCTCGATTTACTGGTCGATCTACGTTCCTACTCTCACCTATGGTCTTGAGCTTTGGGTCATGACTAAAAGGACAAGATCCCGGGTACAGATTGCTGAAATGAGTTTCCTCGGCAGGGTGGCTCGGAGCTCCCTTTAGAGATAGGGTGAGGAGCTCAGTCACTCGGGTGGAGCTCAAAATATAGCCTCCCTAGAGAGGTGTTCCGAGCATGTCCCACCAGGAGGAGACCCCCGGGAAGACCTAGGACACGCTGGAGGGGCTATGTCTCTCGGTATCCCCCCGGAAGAGCTGGAGGAAGTGTCTGGGGGACCCAATCTTGTCTAAATAAGTGTTTTCAGCTGCTTTTTAAAAGAATCAGCAGGTTCAACCTCTCGCAGCAACAGGGGCAGGGTGTTTCTGAGTCCGGGGGCGACTGCCTGGAAGGGCAAGCTCCCCCCTTCCGAGTTTTTAAACGGTTTAGGGGGTCATCAGGAGATTTTGATCTGACGGACGAAGAGTGTATGGGGTCAACAGGTCAAAGATGTACTGGGCCTGCCCACTCTAAAAGTCAAAACTTTTAAAAACAATTTAAATTTTTACTGGAAGCCACTGAAGTGAGAATAGAAGCGCTAAGATGTGAGCCCTTCGTTTGGTTCCTGTTAAAAACCTGTAGCGTATTACAACTTATGAATCATTTCTGCTGCAAATGACTGAATATGCAAATGAGATGTTATTAAGCCTGAGTGTAGCTTTTCAGGTGAAAGCTGTAGTGCTATGGTCCCCAAACATTGGGTTAGGACCCAAAAGTGGATCACAGAGGATTTTAATTGGGTCGGCCACAAAAAGAAATGAATAATAATTAAAAATATTTATTTAAAAAAAAAAATTGAAAAATTCTGGAAAATATTTGTAAAGGTCATTGGGCATTTAATGTAGACGGAGAACGGATTTGAGATTGATTTCAACAGGTTTTAGATGGATTGAAACAGGTTTTAGATGAATTTGAACCGGATTTAGATGGATTTGAACCGGTTTTAGATGGATTTGAACCGGTTTTAGATGGATTTGAACCGGTTTTAGATGGATTGGAACAGGTTTTAGATGGATTTGAACCGGTTTTAGATGGATTGGAACAGGTTTTAGATGGATTGAAACAGGTTTTAGATGGATTGGAACAGGTTTTAGATGGATTGGAACAGGTTTTAGATGGATTGGAACAGGTTTTAGATGGATTTGAACAGGTTTTAGATGGATTTGAACAGGTTTTAGATGGACTTAAACAGGTTTTAGATGGATTTGAACAGGTTTTAGATGGATTGAAACAGGTTTTAGATGGATTGGAACAGGTTTTAGATGGATTGGAACAGGTTTTAGATGGATTGGAACAGGTTTTAGATGGATTGGAACAGGTTTTAGATGGATTGAAACAGGTTTTAGATGGATTGAAACAGGTTTTAGATGGATTGGAAAAGGTTTTAGATGGATTGAAACAGGTTTTAGATGGATTGGAAAAGGTTTTAGATGGATTGGAACAGGTTTTAGATGGATTGGAACAGGTTTTAGATGGATTTGAACAGGTTTTAGATGGACTTAAACAGGTTTTAGATGGATTTGAACAGGTTTTAGATGGATTGAAACAGGTTTTAGATGGATTGGAACAGGTTTTAGATGGATTGAAACAGGTTTTAGATGGATTGGAACAGGTTTTAGATGGATTTGAACAGGTTTTAGATGGATTTGAACAGGTTTTAGATGGATTTGAACAGGTTTTAGATGGATTTGAACAGGTTTTAGATGGATTTGAACAGGTTTTAGATGGACTTAAACAGGTTTTAGATGGATTTGAACAGGTTTTAGATGGATTGAAACAGGTTTTAGATGGATTGAAACAGGTTTTAGATGGATTGAAACAGGTTTTAGATGGATTGAAACAGGTTTTAGATGGATTGAAACAGGTTTTAGATGGATTGGAACAGGTTTTAGATGGATTGAAACAGGTTTTAGATGGATTTGAACAGGTTTTAGATGGATTTGAACAGGTTTTAGATGGATTTGAACAGGTTTTAGATGGATTTGAACAGGTTTTAGATGGATTTGAACAGGTTTTAGATGGATTTGAACAGGTTTTAGATGGATTTGAACAGGTTTTAGATGGATTTGAACAGGTTTTAGTGTGAACTGGTTAAACAGTATGTAGTCAAAAATAATACTTTGCAAAGAATAATTGAATGGACACTAAAAAGGAACTATACAATTAAAAAAAAAAAAAAAAAAGTTTAAAATTGATAAAAGTAAGATTGGGAATGGGTTCTTTTGGAAAATAGGTGTGTCCTGAAAGAACGTTTGTGAAACACTGCTTTATTGTTTTGTATAAATTTTGAAATATGCATTCCTCACACTTTCCATTTTCCTCAGAGAGGCCTGGACCTCAGTGCTTCTCCGACTCGTTATTGAAGTTGGTCTTAAGCTGTTCACAACCTGGATTTGCGTAAAACATTTATTAAAACTCCATCTGTCTGTCCTTAAATCTCCCTGAAGCATTATCCTGGTTTTCTTTTGGGGCTTTCCTTTTTTAATGAATATTCCTGGTTATATGGTTTTACATAAATACAGATATTTTGTCAGACCCTGCGTACGTTTATTTTCCAACTACACATTGAATATTAACATGCAGACACACAGTATATCAGTTAAAGAGAAAGAAAATCAGTGAAAATGATTTATTGCCACACAGGCATTTAGTGAGAATCTGTGTGAGAGTGAATGTCTCTCTGTGTTAGCCCTGCGACTGATCATCCAGGATGTATGGCAAATGACTCTGCCCCCTCAGCTTTGGTTCTGACTCCAGCAGGCTTCATCTGCTTTTGGAACTTCTGAAAAACGTTGAATGCATGCAATAGTAATGACTGCCGTATATTTTCAACGAACGAGCTCGAAGGAGAGACACCGTCAAGTTATTTATCAATTTGAGATTTTTTAACAAAGAAAGCTTAAGTCTGACAATGGCCTTTGGTAGAATGACAGCAGGACGAGTGCAACTGCCTGCTTCACTGATCTAAACGGGAAGTGTGCAGCTGTTTCTGGATCCGGCTTATGTTTCCTTCTTATTTTCTCTCTTTCAGTTAGAGCTGTCGGGCTGTGACAAAGCTGTAATCAAAAACTCCATCAGCGGAGCCAGATTTGTGGTGAGTTTAAGAGTCTCAGGTTTGAATCCCAGCTCGAACAAAAGGTTAAAAAGTACTATAAAATAGACCAATAAAACTAGAACCTAGAAGCTGACGTGCTGTAAAAACTTAACATTAACAAAACAATCATTTAACTCATGCTATAACTGGTTTTGAGTGACTTTAACCACTTAATCTGGTTATAACTAGCCTGCTTTACCAAACAGTTATCCTTCAAAAGGAGGACGGTCGGGTCCCTTCCTTGCCGTTTGTCTCCTCTGCTGCCGAGAGGCCGTTTATTTCTGCTCTCACTTCGGATTTGAAAAAGTATAAAAGGATTATAAGTATAAAAACAATGAAACCTGCTCTGGTGTCACGTCCAGCGTTCCTCCGATCGGTTAACGTTACACCCTTCTTTGTAAAGAATAAGAAAAGAGTTAGTAGCGGCTGGCCAGGCTTGATATGAACTTTAACTGTGTGAACAGACACGGACTTAAACTCATTTAAAATGAATTTAGCTGGGTAGAACTGTTTGATTTAGCTTTACCTTATGTGGTACTGAATGGTTTATAACTGGTTTTTACTGGCCTAACTCTGGATTTGGATGGACGTGGATTGAAAAGAGCAGAACCCAGTTGTAGGTACATTTTTAAAACGTTAGAATAAAGGGCTACACTTTTTTAAAATATCATTTTAATTTTATTTAATTTAGTGGGTGAGTATGTCATTTCCAACAAAACCAGAACTCATTCACTCTCCCGGTTACCATAGCAACCTGTTATAAAGCTGTTTTCTCCCGACGTAAACTCTTGTGTTTTTTAGAACCTGAGCGAAAATGACCTGCAGAAATTCCCCAAAACCTACGCTCCGTAAGTTACACTCCCACCAAAAATCTGCTTAGACCTGTTTTAGACCTGCTTTAGACCTGGTTCAGACCTGGTTCAGTTCTAGTTAGTTTATTTAATCCGGTTGTGTTTGTTTTAAGGATGATCTCTAAACTCAGCGCAGACATCAGTAAAAAGGAGGAGAAGCGAGGCTTTTTCAGTTTCGGGGCGACACCAACAAAACTCCATGAACCAGGTGCAAACACAAAGTGCTGTGTTGCTGTAAAGCCTTTTTTACTGGACACAGACTGGATTTTTACATGTTTTAGTTGAAGTTGGATAAAGTTGTAGTTGTAAATATAATAAATGGACTGTTTTTAGCAGAAACTGTGTCTGATGGAGGCGGCTGGGAAGACGACGAGTTTGTGAGTTCACTCTCAGATTTCTATCTTATGGTCAATAATGGTTAAGTTTAGACCTTAGTCCTGAGGCCGATTTCAGGACTTAACTCACGTAATGCAGCGGCAGTAAGTGTCTGTGTTTAAATCTTCTGCTGAAAGACTGTGTTTCTCCTTGGTTTACGCTTCAGAATCTAAAGTTTTAGTGAGATTTCACCAGGTTTTAGTTGGATATGGTTACATTTTACAGCGGTTTAAACTGTCTATAGCTTTAACACCAGTTTTAATGGTTTTAGTCCAAGATTGAGCTGTTATTTTCTCATTATTAAAAAATGCAAGAATGTTCAGTTGTTTTTGTTTGAACCGGCACTAAACGAGAACTTAACCAGGTCAAAGGTTGTGTTTAATTTTTGATCTGGTCTCAGGACGACGTTGACGACTACGAGAGTCCGTGCAGCGGAAACGACGGCAGCGGCGACGACTACGAGTCCCCGATCGAAGACCATGACATGGACCATGGCCCAAATCAAAGCCTGGACGAAGACAATAACCTGGACCCGGACTACGAGCCGCCTCCGTCAGAGCCTCCAGACGACTTCAGCCACAAACTGCCCCCACGCCCCATCGGAGATGAAGACTACATCGGTAAAAATAAGACTAAGCCAGGACAGAACCAGGACTAGAACAGGACTAAACCGGCTCTTAACCAGGTCTGTTTAGAGTAGAACAGAGATCAGCTACACCCAGTCTTTGTCAGTTTCTTCTCCAGAACAGAGTAACACATGGGCCACATCACTGCAGACACTGACCCGTTCTCTCATTCGTCCACCTGACCTGAGATTTATCGAAATATCCAACACCCAGATTTCACTCTGTGTCTATGAATGACACTAGAAAAGGCTGAGTCCTGGTTTGTTTTCAGATGGTCATGTGAACTCCAGAGGCAAGCCCCCTGTTCTGAGTCCCCGCCCCCCACTGTCCACTCCACAAAACCGAAAGGTGAGTAACAAAGTATAATGAAGCACTGTTCCAAATATCGGTCCTCGCCCCAAGAACCTGACTCAGGCTCTGAATTTAAAGTGTTATGTTAATGTTAGTGTTTGCAGCCGGCAGAGCCCTCCCACAGAAGAGACGTCTCACCTCACTGTGGCCCCAAGCCTCCAGGAAAACGTTAGTCCTGGACCTGGACCTGGACCTGGACCAAGACCAAGACCAAGACTGGACCTGGCGCTGGACCTGGACCTGGCCCAGGACCTGGACCAGGACCAGGACCAAGACCAGGACCTGGACCTGGCCCTGGACCTAGACTTAGACCTAGACCTGGCCCTGGACCTAGACCAAGACCTGAACCGTTTATGCTGAATCTCTTGTGTTTTTTTCGTTAGTTTTGCCGCCGCAGCCGCCACAGGTTTTTCGAGAAAAAAAACCTGGAAGAGACCTAGCACAGAACCGGTCTCCGGTCAGAGGTCAGAGCCTGTTTCTGAGTGAATGAATGAATGAAAGAGTGAGTGAAAGAGTGAATGAAAATGAATGAATGAATGAATGAATTAATGAATGAATGAGTGAGTGAGTGAAAGAGTGAATGAGTGAGTGAATGAGTGAGTGAGTGAATGAAAGAGTGAATGAGTGAGTGAATGATTGAGTGAGTAAATGAAAGAGTGAATGAGTGAGTGAGTGAATGAATGAAAGAGAATGAGTGAGTGAGTGAGTGAATGAAAGAGTGAATGAGTGAGTGAGTGAATGAAAGAGTGAATGAGTGAGTGAGTGAATGAAAGATTGAGTGAGTGAAAGAGTGAGTGAATGAATGAAAGAGTGATTGCGTGAGTGAAAGAGTGAGTGAATGAATGAAAGAGTGATTGAGTGAGTGAAAGAGTGAGTGAGTGAGTGAATGAATGAAGGAGTGAATGAGTGAATGAGTGAATGAGTGAGTGAATGATTGAAAGAGTGAATGAGTGAGTGAATGATTGAAAGAGTGAATGAGTGAGTGAATGATTGAGTGAGTGAATGAAAGAGTGAGTGAGTGAGTGAGTGAATGAGTGAATGAATGAAGGAGTGAGTGAATGAAAATGAATGAGTGAATGAGTGAAAGAAAGAGTGAGTGAATGAGTGAGTGAGTGAAAGAAAGAGTGAGTGAATGAGTGAGTGAGTGAATGAAAGAGTGAAAGAATGAGTGAATGAGTGAGTGAGTGAATGAAAGAGTGAATGAGTGAATGAGTGAGTGAAAGAGTGAATGAGTGAATGAATGAAGGAGTGAGTGAATGAAAATGAATGAGTGAAAGAAAGAGTGAGTGAATGAAAGAGTGAATGAGTGAGTGAATGAAAGAGTGAGTGAGTGAATGAGTGAGTGAATGAGTGAATGAGTGAGTGAGTGAATGAAAGAGTGAGTGAGTGAATGAGTGAGTGAATGAGTGAAAGAGTGAGTGAATGAGTGAATGAAAGAGTGAGTGAATGAGTGAAAGAGTGAATGAGTGAGTGAATGAAAGAGTGAATGAATGAGTGAATGAGTGAATGAGTGAATGAATGAGTGAGTGAAAGAATGAGTGAATGAGTGAATGAGTGAGTGAGTGAATGAGTGAAAGAGTGAATGAGTGAGTGAATGAATGAGTGAATGAATGAGTGAATGAATGAGTGAATGAATGAGTGAGTGAATAAATGAATGAGTGAATGAGTGAATGAATGAAAGAGTGAATGAGTGAGTGAATGAATTAATGAATGAGTGAATGAGTGAAAGAGTGAATGAGTGAGTGAATGAAAGAGTGAATGAATGAGTGAATGAATGAAAGTGAATGAATGAGTGAATGAATGAGTGAGTGATTGAGTGAATGAATGAGTGAGTGAATGAGTGAATGAGTGAATGAATGAATGAGTGAATGAATGAGTGAATGAAAGAGTGAATGAGTGAGTGAGTGAATGAGTGAAAGAGTGAATGAGTGAGTGAATGAAAGAGTGAATGAATGAGTGAATGAATGAAAGAGTGAATGAATGAGTGAATGAATGAGTGAGTGATTGAGTGAGTGAAAGAATGAGTGAATGAATGAGTGAGTGAAAGAATGAGTGAAAGAATGAGTGAATGAGTGAATGAGTGAGTGAGTGAATGAGTGAGTGAATGAAAGAGTGAATGAATGAGTGAATGAATGAGTGAATGAGTGAGTGAAAGAATGAGTGAAAGAATGAGTGAGTGAATGAGTGAATGAGTGAGTGAGTGAATGAGTGAGTGAATGAAAGAGTGAGTGAGTGAGTGAGTGAATGAAAGAGTGAATGAGTGAGTGATTGAGTGAGTGAGTGAAATAGTGAATGAATGAAAGAGTGAATGAGTGATTGAGTGAGTGAATGATTGAGTGAATGAATGAAAGAGTGAATGAGTGATTGAGTGAATGAGTGAGTGATTGAGTGAGTGAAAGAGTGAATGAGTGATTGAGTGAATGAATGAAGGAGTGAGTGAATGAGTGAATTAATGAGTGAATGAATGAATTAAAGAGTGAATGAATGAGTGAATCAATGAATGAATGAGTGAATGAGTGAATGAATGAGTGAGTAAATGAGTGAATGAATGAGTGAGTAAATGAGTGAATGAATGAATTAAAGAGTGAATGAGTGAATAAGATGTTCAAGGTTTCAAGTTTTTTTTTTTACAGGAGCTCAAAGAAACACAGTGGAAAAGGTGAGCAAGTCCTGGTTTAGACCTGTTTTAGTCTTAATTCTGTTTTTATTCAAACTTTTTTACTCTGGGTTTTATTTTACTTTAATCCTGTTCTAAAGTAAGTTTAGTCAACTCTAGTTCTGGCTTAGTCCTAGTTTAGTTCTTATTCAATTCTAGTCTTGTTTCATTCCTGGTTTTAATTATGTTTAGTCTTGGTTTAGTCCCAGTCTACTCCTGAGTTACTGTTGTAGGTTAGCGTAACTCTGTTTTTGATTTAAAACTACTGCAGCTGTCCTCAAGGGGGCGCTAAATGATGTCCCTCGTGTCTGTTAATGATATAACTGTTCCGTTTAATAAATAATAATTAAAAACCTAAATGGAGCCGGTGTGCAGCCCTGAGGAACTCCACCAGTAAAACCAGTGCAAACAGAGATCAGCTGTAACGGGTTTGGACAACATTTATGAACACAACCAGTCTTTTCTGTGATAATTAATAAGTCTTTTTGTATTCTAGCCGCTGAGTCATCCCTGGAGGTACGTGCTCTTTCATTTACTGTCAACATTCATAATTCTTCGAAGGTTAATGGACCTGTAGTCAGACATTTAAATGTGTAAAATGTTTCATCCGCAAATGAACAACAAAAGTCCTGTTAGCGTTTAAATTTGTGAAAAACAGAGTTAATTTTCCCCGGGCTTAGCCCTAAAGGCTATGGGTCTTTGTAGAATGTGTTTAGTATTTAGTTTAGGTGAAGCTGAGGAATATTAAAGAGCACATTTATGTTATTTAGGTCAATCCGCTGCTGATGACAGGTCCAAGCCCTAAAAGTCTAAACTCAAGGCAGATGAAATGCATTCTGGTCCTCCAAGTCTTTGGACTTCTTTTAAAATTATTTATTTTTTTGTTACAGGCCTCAGCAGGACGTCCCAGAGCCTCAGTCCTGGTCCAAGCCTTCGGTTTTACCTTCGTCTTCAGCAGCTGTCTCCAGGAGCAACTCCAGCGCCAGGCCTGCTCCGAACAGGTCCGGGTTTAGTCCTGGTTTAGTCCTGGTTTAGTCCTAGTGTTTAGACCTGGTTTAGTCCTGTTTAGACCTGGTGTTTAGACCTGGTTTAGACCTGGTTTAGTCCTAGTGTTTAGACCTGGTTTAGTCCTGGTTTAGTCCTGGTTTAGACCTGGTTTAGACCTGGTTTAGACCTGGTTTAGACCTGGTTTAGACCTGGTTTAGTCCTGTTTAGACCTGGTGTTTAGACCTGGTTTAGACCTGGTTTAGTCCTGGTTTAGACCTGGTTTAGACCTGGTTTAGACCTGGTTTAGTCCTAGTGTTTAGACCTGGTTTAGTCCTGGTTTAGTCCTGGTTTAGACCTGGTTTAGACCTGGTTTAGTCCTAGTGTTTAGACCTGGTTTAGTCCTAGTGTTTAGACCTGGTTTAGTCCTAGTGTTTAGACCTGGTTTAGTCCTGTTTAGACCTGGTGTTTAGACCTGGTTTAGACCTGGTTTAGTCCTGGTGTTTAGACCTGGTTTAGTCCTAGTGTTTAGACCTGGTTTAGTCCTGGTTTAGTCCTGGTTTAGTCCTGGTTTAGTCCTGGTTTAGACCTGGTTTAGACCTGGTTTAGACCTGGTTTAGACCTGGTTTAGTCCTGGTGTTTAGACCTGGTTTAGACCTGGTTTAGTCCTAGTGTTTTGACCTGGTTTAGACCTGGTTTAGACCTGGTTTAGTCCTGGTTTAGTCCTGGTTTAGTCCTGGTTTAGTCCTGATTTAGACCTGGTTTAGACCTGGTTTAGTCCTAGTGTTTTGACCTGGTTTAGACCTGGTGTTTAGACCTGGTGTTTAGACCTGGTTTAGACCTGGTTTAGACCTGGTTTAGACCTGGTTTAGACCTGGTTTAGTCCTGGTTTAGTCCTAGTGTTTAGTCCTGGTTTAGACCTGGTTTAGACCTGGTTTAGACCTGGTTTAGACCTGGTTTAGACCTGGTTTAGTCCTGGTTTAGTCCTAGTGTTTAGACCTGGTTTAGTCCTGGTTTAGGCCTGGTTTAGTCCTAGTGTTTAGACCTGGTTTAGTCCTGGTTTAGGCCTAGTTTAGGCCTGGTTTAGACCTGTTTAGACCTGGTTTAGACCTGGTTTAGTCCTAGTGTTTAGACCTGGTTTAGTCCTAGTGTTTAGACCTGGTTTAGACCTGGTTTAGTCCTAGTGTTTAGACCTGGTTTAGTCCTAGTGTTTAGACCTGGTTTAGTCCTGGTTTAGGCCTGGTTTAGTCCTAGTGTTTAGACCTGGTTTAGTCCTGGTTTAGGCCTGGTTTAGTCCTAGTGTTTAGACCTGGTTTAGACCTGGTTTAAGCCTGGTTTAGACCTGGTTTAGACCTGGTTTAGTCCTAGTGTTTAGACCTGGTTTAGTCCTAGTGTTTAGACCTGGTTTAGTCCTGGTTTAGACCTGGTTTAGTCCTGGTGTTTAGACCTGTTTTAGTCCTAGTGTTTAGACCTGGTTTAGTCCTGGTTTAGTCCTGGTTTAGTCCTGGTTTAGTCCTGGAGTTTAGGCCTGGTTTAGTCCTAGTGTTTAGACCTGGTTTAGTCCTGTTTAGACCTGGTTTAGACCTGGTTTAGACCTGGAGTTTAGTCCTGGTTTAGACCTGGTTTAGACCTGGTTTAGTCCTGGTTTAGACCTGGTTTAGTCCTGGTTTAGACCTGGTGTTTAGACCTGGTGTTTAGACCTGGTGTTTAGTCCTGGTTTAGACCTGGTGTTTAGTCCTGGTTTAGACCTGGTTTAGACCTGGTTTAGACCTGGTTTAGACCTGGTTTAGACCTGGTTTAGACCTGGTTTAGACCTGGTTTAGTCCTGGTTTAGACCTGGTTTGGACCTGGTTTGGACCTGGTTTGGACCTGGTTTAGTCCTGGTTTAGTCCTGGTTTAGTCCTGGTTTAGACCTGGTTTAGACCTGGTTTAGACCTGGTTTAGACCTGGTTTAGACGTGGTTTAGTCCTGGTTTAGACCTGGTTTAGACCTGGTTTTAATTTGAACACTTCTTTTTTTTAGGTTTGAAAATCGGCGAGAGGTAAGTCCTTTTTGAGACATTTTCTTTAAAAAAAATCTCATTATTTTCAAACTGACTTTTTCCTGTTTTTCTTGCATCAGCTGCAAACTCCAAACGAAGGTGAGCTGCTATACTTTCCACTCTTTTCCTTAAAATTAATAAAAGTATCTCAAACTGATTTCTGTAAATGTTTTTCCTTTAGTTCTGAAACACAGCACCTTTCCCCTTCAAAATAAAAGCTCTAGGCCTGGACTCCCTCCGGCGCGTCACACTGACAGGTAACACATGTTTTTATAGGATACTATTTAACGGTATTTCAAGATACTAATTTATTAAGTTATGACAAGATTAATGTTTATTCTGTTGTTGAATTGTCACTTTTTTATTTTAATTATTTGAGATTGAATGTAGTTTTTGTCAAATGTGTAGTTTATTTGTTTTGGGGTTCATCACAGTATGTATTTTTTGGAGACATTTATTTATAAAATGTTTAGGTTGAAGTTGTTTCAGTAATAGTTGATGCTAAAGAGACTGATAAAGACCTGAGTATTAATAATAAAGGAACATTAAAAGTCCCGTTTAAATAAAAGCTTGTCAAAATAAGAGTCTTCCGTTTCATCTAAAGTGTGTCTTTTCTGTGTTTTCTGTCAGTCTTCCTCCAGGTCTTCCTTCAACACCGTCTCTTCCGTACAAGCCCTCAGGTTAGACTCGCTCTGATTTTAACCCTGTTTTAGAACTGGTCTAGACCTGGTTTACTCTGTTTTAAGCTAAATTTGTCTCCGTTTCTGTCCTTTTTTTGTCACAGGAAGTGTCCCGGCTCCTGAACGAGCATCACTCCGTCCTCCTCCTTCGACTGGATTCAACACAAACCAGGTCTAAACCCGCTTGGGACTTCACTGGTTTCGTCCTGCTCTAATCCTAGTTCTCTAGTCCTGGTTTAGTCCTGGTTTAGTCCTGTTTAGTCCTGTTTAGTCCTGTTTAGTCCTGGTTTAGTCCTGGTTCAGACCTGGTTTAGCCCGGGTTTAGACCTGGTTTAGTCCTGTTTTGTCCTGGTTCAGACCTGGTTTTAGCCCGGGTTTAGACCTGGTTTTAGCCCGGGTTTAGACCTGACTGCAGTGCACAGAGTGAGCAGCAGGTGGCAGTAGAGTTTAGTTAAATCCTTGTGTTCTTCAGGAGCTGGACCCTCTGTGGTACGTGGGCAGAGTGACCCGAGGACAGGCTGAGGCCAGTCTCCAGCGACTCCGAAAGGTATCCACTGCACAGATCTGTCCTTCGTCCACACACTCTCCGTCCACACACTCTCCGTCCACACACACTCCGTCCACACACTCTCCGTCCACACACTCTCCGTCCACACACTCTCCGTCCACACACACTCCGTCCACACACACTCCGTCCACACACACTCCGTCCACACACTCCGTCCACACACTCCGTCCACACACTCCGTCCACACACTCCGTCCACACACTCTCCGTCCACACACTCCGTCCACACACACTCCGTCCACACACTCCGTCCACACACACTCCGTCCACACACTCTCCGTCCACACACTCTCCGTCCACACACTCTCCGTCCACACACACTCCGTCCACACACACTCCGTCCACACACTCTCCGTTCACACACTCTCCGTCCACACACTCTCCGTCCACACACTCTCCGTCCCACACACTCCGTCCACACACTCTCCGTCCCACACACTCCGTCCACACACTCCGTCCACACACTCCGTCCACACACACTCCGTCCCACACACTCCGTCCACACACCTCCGTCCACACACTCCGTCCCACACACCTCCGTCCACACACTCTCCGTCCACACACTCTCCGTCCACACACTCTCCGTCCACACACTCTCCGTCCACACACACTCCGTCCACACACACTCCGTCCACACACTCTCCGTCCACACACACTCCGTCCACACACACTCCGTCCACACACTCTCCGTTCACACACTCTCCGTCCACACACTCTCCGTCCACACACTCTCCGTCCACACACACTCCGTCCACACACTCTCCGTCCACACACTCTCCGTCCACACACACTCCGTCCACACACACTCCGTCCACACACACTCCGTCCACACACACTCCGTCCACACACTCTCCGTCCACACACTCTCCGTCCACACACTCTCCGTCCACACACACTCCGTCCACACACACTCCGTCCACACACACTCCGTCCACACACACTCCGTCCACACACACTCCGTCCACACTCTTCGTCCACACTCTTCGTCCACACTCTCCAGGTCCCTGTGTTTTTTATGACATATTCATATTTTTAAGTTTACTTTTTTTACAGCAAAGAAAAACTCCAAACCAGACAAAATGAAAATCGACACAAGCTGTTTTTTAAACAAAGCTCATCTTGTTAAATAAATGTCATATTCAAGATGAAAAGAGACTTTTGGGTGTAAACAAAAAAAGGCCTCCGGTCAGTTTTTGAGATGTTCTGTTTGGGATCAGAGAAACAATTACACAGTCCAATTCAATAAATACAACACAAGTCTGTGTGGGTTTCTTTTAGGACGGGGCCTACGTCGTCAGAGACAGTACCAAGCAGTCGGCAGGACAGCCCTACACTCTCATGGTCTTCTACCAGGACAAGGTCTACAACATCCAGATCCGAGAGCAGAACCAGAGCTTCCTCCTGGGAACAGGCCTCAAAGTCCAGGAGGTGCTCGACTCCCTGCACACATTTAGACCTGGTTTAGTCCTGTTTAGACCCGGTTTAGACCTGGTATAGTCCTGTTTAGTCCTGTTTAGACCTGGTATAGTCCTGTTTAGACCTGGTATAGTCCTGTTTAGACCTGGTTTAGTCCTTTTTAGTCCTGTTTAGACCTGGTATAGTCCTTTTTAGTCCTGTTTAGACCTGGTATAGTCCTGTTTAGACCTGGTATAGTCCTGTTTAGACCTGGTTTAGTCCTTTTTAGTCCTGTTTAGACCTGGTATAGTCCTTTTTAGTCCTGTTTAGACCTGGTATAGTCCTGTTTAGACCTGATTAGACCTGGTTTAGTCCTGTTTAGACCTGGTATAGTCCTGTTTAGTCCTGGTTTAGTCCTGGTATAGTCCTGTTTAGACCTGGTATAGTCCTGTTTAGACATGGTTTAGTCCTGTTTAGTCCTGGTTTAGTCTTGTTTCGACCCGGTTTTTAGACCCGGTTTAGTCCTGTTTAGACCTGGTATAGTCCTGTTTAGACATGGTTAGACCTGGTTTAGTCCTGTTTAGACCTGGTTTAGTCCTGTTTAGACCTGGTCTAGTCCTGTTTAGACCTGGTCTAGTCCTGTTTAGACCTGGTCTAGTCCTGTTTAGACCTGGTATAGTCCTGTTTAGACCTGGTATAGTCCTGTTTAGACCTGATTAGTCCTGTTTAGACCTGATTAGTCCTGTTTAGACCTGGTATAGTCCTGTTTAGACCTGATTAGTCCTGTTTAGACCTGGTATAGTCCTGTTTAGACCTGATTAGACCTGGTATAGTCCTGTTTAGACCTGGTATAGTCCTGTTTAGACCTGATTAGACCTGGTTTAGTCCTGTTTAGACCTGGTATAGTCCTGTTTAGTCCTGGTTTAGTCCTGGTATAGTCCTGTTTAGACCTGGTATAGTCCTGTTTAGACATGGTTAGACCCGTTTAGACCCGACTCTTTGTTGTCCTTGTGCAGTTGTTCCGGTCGGTGCGTGACATCGTGGTTCATTATTCTCAGTCGCCTCTGCTCCTCATCGACGCCAAGAACCGTAGCAACAGTCAACAGAACCAGTGTCTGCTGTCCGACCCGGCAGGACCCCACCTACAGGATCAGAACTGGACCTGAGCGGACTCTGAACACTTGTCTTTCGCTGCCACTGAACTCCCCAGTGGAAACGCCTGCAGTCCCTCTGATGTCCACTAGGGTTAGCTCGGCTCGGGACAGGTCGGGACAGTTTCAAATGAAAGGGCTTTGAGTGCCTACTACAGTAGGTGGAAAAGCGCTATATAGAAATAAAGATTATTATTATTATTATAATAAAAAGAGTACTTTTCTACTTTGGACCTTTAGCCCTGGTCCAAGTGTGTGGTCCACTTTTCCAAAGAGGAGCTAAAGAATTCCGTCTGTTGATTGGACGATATAATCCTCCCTCGAGAAAATGACATGAGAAAAGGAAAATATCAAATGGAAACCGTTTTGTTAATGTGGCTTGTCTTGTTGTGATAAAAGTCATATTCAAGAGAAAACATGATAAATGTTGTATTTTTTTTTTTTTTAAACTGAGTCAACCTCATTCGTTTTTGTCATGTTATTGTTTACATTGAATTGGCTTCATTTGTTTTTGAGACTTTTTTTTTCCCCAAAAGGCCCAGTGAACCCTGACTCCAGTTCTTTTAATGCGTCAGGTTTTATAGTGTTTTATAGTGTTTTATAGTTTATAGAGTCCTGTTTCAGTCTGCTTCTGTTTGTCTGAGAGTGTTTTCACTGTGTCCAGTTAATCCGAACTCTTCTAAACAGTGGAACTTTGAGTTGAGAGGCTGCAGCGAGGAGCCTCCCTCTTTCATGTTCTGCTCCTGCTTAATGCAGTGGAGCCTGAAGACCTCACTCTCCACAACCAGCTGCTGACAATAAACACTGGCTTCATTCAAAAAATAAACTTTTCTTCTTGAATATGGTGTTCATCACAAAAACAACACTGGGGAAATGACCCGTCCAAAACCCGAACTATGTCTCCTGTGCGTTCATTATCGTCCAATCAACAGACTGCAGTCGCTCCAGCCTCTGGTGCTGTCCCTCTGTCGGGCCTCAGTGGGACCGGACCATTACTTGGAACCCTTCATACGTCCTTGTGAAATATAATCTGTCCCGTGCTGTACTGATCCAGTGGAAACCGTTCAGAGAAGCTTCACTTGTTGGTTCTGGAGATTGTGATAATATTTGATATTATGGCCAAATGTAAACTGTATTTTAAACTGTTACAGATTATACATAAAATATACTATTTGCTCTTTTTGCTTCAACTACTGTGTTATTGGTATGTCTCCAGTCGATGGAGGTGGAGATAATGTCACACCTGACGCGGAGGACAGCTTGGCTTTAAAGGACAGAGCTCCATCTCGACCCAGTCAGGGCTTCAGTGCACAGGGCAGTAAAACCCAACGTTTGGCTCTGCCCCCATTATTTAGGTTTTTGAGTTTGAGTTTTGATTCGAGGTAAATGACATAATGGAGTCCAACGGCTGAAACAACAAACAGGGCAATTAAGGAACAGGAATTTGGGCAGGATGACCATGTTTAACTGAGAATGTGATGTCAAGATTAAAATGCTGTTTTAAACTTGTTAAATATCATTTGACATGTTGGGCCCGCTGTTTTTCAGTATGATTAGGAATAATAGAAAAAAAAACTTGTACTACTGCATTCACCATCTTCACAGCCAACAGTTTCTGCAAAAGCAGGAGGTTGGCTGAGATTCAAAGTAAAACTTGATTCAGCTTCACTTAAAAATAACTCACAGGTCGACATTCCACCCACTTTCCGCTTAGACTCCTCCTTTGTCCTCACCTGACCCTGTACACCTGACTCCGAGCAGTGGGCGGAGCCAGTGTGTTCCTCTAACAGCAGACACACATTGTTGTCTCACACACTGCTGTGATCAGAGCTGAAGAGCTTCACTTCTGTTAAAGGCATGAGTCTCAGAGCCATGGCTCAGGGAGGGCTTCAGTGGGGGTCTGTTTCCTGCTCCATCTGTTTGGACTTCCTGAAGGATCCAGTGACCACTTCCTGTGGACACAGTTTCTGTATGAGCTGCATTAGCACCCACTGGGACCAGCAGAGCCTCTACAGCTGTCCTCAGTGCAGCCAGAGCTTCAGCCCCAGACCTGTTCTGGTCAAAAACACAGTGTTGGCAGGTTTAGTAGAGCAGCTGCAGAAGACTGGGCTCACAGCGCCCCCTGCTGACCACTGCTTTGCTGGACCTGGAGATGTGGCCTGTGACTCTTGCACCGAGACCAATCTGAAAGCGGTCAAGTCCTGTCTGCAGTGTCTGGCTTCGTTCTGTGAGACCCACATCCAGCCTCATTATCGGTCCCCAGTGTTTAAGACCCACCAGCTGGTGGCGCCGTCGCTCCACCTCAAGGATTACATCTGCTCTGTCCACAGCAAGGCCCTGGAGCTGTTCTGTCGCTCCGACCAGCAGTGCATCTGCTCCCTCTGCTCTGTGGAGCAACACCGGGGCCACCGCACGGTGTCGGCTGCAGACGAGCGGGTCCAGAGGGAGAGGGAGCTGGGAGTCCGGCGGGACCAGCTGCTCCAGACCATCCAGGACAGAGAGAGCGACCTGCAGAAGCTCACACAGGAGGCTGAGGCCCTCGGGAGCTCTGCCCAGGAGGCAGTGCAGCGGAGCAGAGGGAGCTTCACTCGGTTGGTCCGTCTCCTGGAGAAAAGCCAGTCTGAAGTGGAGCAGCAGATCTGGTCTGAGCTGAAATCTGGAGAGACTCAAGTCCAAGAGCTTCAGGACAAACTGCAGCAGGACATCACTGAGCTGAGGACCACCCTCGCCCAAATGAACTCCCTGTCCGTTATAGAGGACCACAGCCACTTCCTACAAACATATTTGTCACTGGCCACAGAGGCCCCAGACCGGCCCCGGGTCCACACAAGTCCTCGACCCTGCTTTGAGGAGGTCATGACCTCTGTGTCAGAGCTCACTGATCAGCTACAGCTCATTCTGACAAACGGCCTGGTGAACATCTCCCTGACTCTGAGGCGAGTCCACAATTTACTCCCACGACCTGAGCCCAGCTCCAGAGAAGACTTCTTCAGATATTCACCACGACCTGAGCCCAGCTCCAGAGAAGACTTCTTCAGATATTCACCACGACCTGAGCCCAGCTCCAGAGAAGACTTCTTCAGATATTTTCGAGAAATCACTCTGGATCCAAACACAGTGAACACAGAGCTGTCTCTGTCTGAAGGAAACAGGAGAGTGACACATTCAGGTAAACGACAGAGGTATCCTGAGCATCCAGACAGATTCAGTTACTGGAGCCAGGTCCTGAGCAGAGAGAGTCTGACGGGCCGCTGTTACTGGGAGGTGGACTGGAGCGGGACATGGGTTTATGTAGCATTGGCTTATAAGACTATTCAGAGAAAAGGAGAGTGTAAAGAAAGTCAGTTTGGATGTAATAAGAAATCCTTGGCCTTACGTTGTGACAAAACCAGATATAAGTTTTGGTACAACAGAGTCTGCTCTCCGGTCCCAGGCCCGGTCCCAGGCCCGGTCTCAGGTCCAGGTGGGTCCAGAATAGGGGTTTACCTGGACCATGACGCAGGGGTTCTGTCCTTTTACAGTGTTAAAGATCAGACCATGACCCTCCTTCACAGAGTCCAGAACACATTCACTCAGCCGCTGCTCACAGGATTTTGGATTGGCTTAAAAACCACTGCAGCATTTTGTAAAATCAAGTGAACTCTTTCTCTGTAAATCTTTGACTGCCGTCTGATGAATTCATGCCATTTGTTTTATACAGCTTATTTAAGTGATCTAATATCTTATAGCACCGTCAGTTCTTGTTGTTTATGGGATGTTGGGACATGAATAAAACTTCAGATTAAAATGGCTGTGTAGAGTTTTTTTTGTTGAAATGGTTGGTGTGAAATATTAGAGTCTGCTCTGTAGAAATAGAAAATACTTTCTGGATTTTAAAAGGGCCTGTGCAGGGGATCCAGGATGTCAGGAAGAAGTGTCTTCAACCAATTGATGTGGGAGACCAGTTTAGACTTTCCTTTGGGCCGGCCATAAGAGACACCATTATTGTAGTTTATTTTAGTTCAATTATTTATTTGTATTTATTGGAGTGCTTGTCTTTTAATTTTTATTTAGACTAGACTGGAGCAAGACTTCTCAGACCAAAGACAGTAGTAGCACCCTTCCTTCCTCTTGAACTCCTCCCCCTTCAGCTGGAGCTTTTGAATTGTCACTTCTTTTGTAAAGGGCTCTAACGCTGTCTGCTTCTGAGACTGAGCGTTAGAGCCTGTGAATTGTTAGCAGTCCTTATTCATTCATTATCTTAGTCCACAGGCACTCTTTCTTCTCCTGAGGTGGAGGCAACATTCTCAGAGAAAGCTACCAAAGCAAGTTTGCTTGTAATCAGTGTGTGTGTATAAAAGGTCGGTGAGTAGTTTAAAATGTCCCATTGCTTATAATTACTGGTTACTCCTAGTGCTCCTCAGGTCATGTTAAATCTGATCATGTCTTTTATGCTAATCACACATGAACATGGACATAACTAGACGTGGACACAACTTGCCACAGACTAAATCCAGCACCTGGGAACTCGTCATGAAGATACGCCACCTACGAACTTAACTGTTCCATTGTTACACGTTTGTTCTTTGATTCTTCCTACAAGAATTAAACCTGACCATTTATTGTTAAATTGTACGCTGTCTCCGTGGTCTCTCTGGATAATCTGAACAAAGAATTCTTGTAAAATTCGGTGTCGTGACCCGAATGGTCTCTCCGTCGGAGAGTGGGCCTGACGTGCACGGGGGAAATGCGCAAAGAAAGCATTTCCTTTCAGTCCCAAACGGGCCAGACTTCCACTCTGTGACGAGGGACGAGTGGTGACGGTATCAGGACACAGAAATGAGAGACGGAGACCAGTCTTGCTGTGGAAATGGACCATTGGATTTCAATTCAGGTAAACAGCTGTTCAAATGTTTGGGGGAAAAAGGCTTCGGAAGTACTGTTTAGGGAAGACTGCTTACATTGTTTGTTGGTTACACGATATCTACATACATCATGTATTTCCGTGTAGTTTAATACCTGAGGTATTCGAGGCTTACGGCAGTGAGACTAAACACTAGATGCCGTCCATGGAACAAGATAAACAGTGTGTGTTTTAGTTAAGATCTGTTTACAACATACAGTGAAGCTAAGATGGGAGCGTGATTACAGATCAGTGTTAGAGATTGTTGCCTTGCTAGAACTAAGCTTGATAGAAAACTCCTCAAAACTGAGTCCTTTAAAGATCATGTGCGACACTATGGTACAGAGTGGATAACCAAATATAATAAGGGGTTTAGGTGTACGGGATTTACTCGTGAAAATAATATAATAAAATGTTGGTTTAAATGGTGTGTGATACGCAAGGAAAACTCTAGTATGGACTCATCAAGAACTGTACTAACAACTAGAGTGAGACAGAATAAGTCACTGTGGCCTATTCAAAATTGTTCAGTGCGTGAGACCCGGTGAAAAGAGAAAAGTCCACAGAAGTGAAGGGGCTAATACTGAGAATAATATCAGGTTGATGACAAAGGTGTGTGTTAGAGTGACTGTTGTGGATGGGCCACTGACTTCCAACCACAAGAGAAGTAAAAATTGCTTATGAAAGCTTTTTTTCTAGGCCCAGTTTGAGAAACGGAGGCAGAAAAGAGACTTAGAAAGAAGTATACACATGTACAAAACACAAATTTATTCATTCATTTTACTGCTTAGTCCCGTTAGGGGCCATGGGTGACTGGAGCCTATCCCAGCAGCTTTGGGCCTGAGGAGAGGTACATCCTGGACAATGACCACCGGAGACACGTTAGAGTTGCCAAATGACCTGCACATGCATGTGTTTGGACCGTGGGAGGAGCTGGAATACCCGGAGAGAACCACAATAACACATGGAGGACATGGAGACTCCTCACAGAAAGACCGGTCTAGTCCTGGTCTAGTCCTGGTCTAGTCCTGGTCTAGTCCTGGTCTTGACTAGACCTGGATTAGACCTGGTCTGGTCCTGGTTTAGACCTGGTTTAGTCTAAACCAGGTCTAAACCAGGTCTAGACCTGGTGTAATCAGTGAGTGATGGCTTTAATGACCTCTGGTCTTTTGTCTTTTTCTCAGTCTTCTGTTTGTTGTTAATGATGCATTTAAGGACCTGCTGCTTTTGTTTATGGTGTGTTTCGGGACCCGGCCTTTTGTTGCGGTCGTGTGCTGCGGGAGTGTGCCGTGTTTATCGAGCGATGATCAGATGTGATGAAAGGGAATGTCAGAGCCCTTCACAGCGTTTACATCAAAACAGTGGCGTGTGGCGGCTCCATTCAGACGCTAACGTCTGAGTCTGTCCAAGCCTCACAAAGTCCAGGACCCAGGGGCCAGGACCCAGGGACCAGAGACCAGGGACCAGAGACCAGGGACCAGAGACCAGAGACAAGGACCCAGAGACCAGGACCCAGGACCCAGAGACCAGGGACTAGGATCCAGAGACCAGGATCCAGAGACCAGGGACCAGAGACCAGAGACAAGGACCCAGAGACCAGGACCCAGAGACCAGGGACCAGAGACCAGAGACAAGGACCCAGAGACCCGGGACCAGGGACAGGTCTGGACTTGATGAACCCAACACTGAATTGGGTTAAGCTTGTTAAAGCCCATTAGTTTATTCCAGGTTTAGTTTTGCTGTAAACTTCTCTAGACCAGTTTCAGTCCTGGAGCAGTTCTAGTTTGATAAAAATAAGACAAACATTGTGGGCAACACATTTTGATATTGTGCATTTACATTAATAACACTGTAAACCTCATTCTGTATCAGATCCCTCACTTGTATTTAAGTAAAGATATATTAAAGACAAATGAAAGAAACTACAGGAACCTCTTTACGATGTAGTGTGTAGAACCTGTTGGAGAGCCATGGGTTGTTGGTCTCGGCTGGGATTCATTTTGTTTCACCAACAAGGTTAAAACTTATTTAAATCGTTAAGAGATATGCTTTAGAAAATTGACTTGGCACTTTCCATTGCCGATCCAAAATAGTTGAACGATGATGGTTGGTTAATTAATCGATTGATTAATAATAATAATAATAATAATAATAATAATAATGGATTGGATTTATATTGCGCTTTTCTCCCGAGGGACCAAGGGACTCAAAGCGCTTACAGGCCGTCCATTATTCATTCGTACACAGTCACATACTGCTGATGATGAGCTACAGCTGTAGCCGCAGATGCCCCGGGGCAGACTGACAGAGACGTGGCAGCCATTTTGCGCTTACGGCCTCTCTGACCATCACCACATACATTCACTGAACATTCTTACACATTCATACATGATTATGTGTTGGTTGATTGATTAATTAGCAAACCATTAATTGATTATATGTTGATTGTTTATGTTAAATATATAATTGATTGTATATGAATTATACCAAAAGAAAGATTAGTTCTGTGTGTACACTTAATAATTTGACAGCTGTAAAAAAGTAAAATGAGATGGGGAAGGCACACATAAGCTACAGCTTCAGCCTACTCCCTTTGGGCTCTGTACAACAATATAGTATGTATGTAATGTAAATGTATGAAAAATGTATTGAAAAAAATAAAAAAGCCCAAATAAACTAAACTAAAAATAAAAAAAATAAAAATGTTTTAATAAATTTTAATTCCATTTTCATTTAAACCTCTTTAACGCCAGATTAGATTTAGTCCTGTGTTGCAGCAGATTTTAAACTGTGTCCAGGTTTAACCTTAAAGATGAGTTCATGAACACAGTCGGTTGTTGTGTCTCTCTTTAGTGAAGGACAGTGTAAGGTCTGATCCTGTAGGGGGCACTGTGAGGGGTGCGTCCACTTACAACCTCCTTGGACTTGGGTTTTCGAGGTGAAGATGTTTCGTTTCTTATTCCAAAAGATGATTCAGAATTGAAAAGTAAGTCTAGATGCCTTTACTTTCACCTTTAATGTTTGTGGTGTTCCTCAAGGCTCTACATTGGATCCACTGCAGTTTTTAACTCATTTTAAAACGTTAATGAATCTAAACCCGGTTTAGTCCTGGTCTGCTCCTCAACCGATAATTACAAATTTATTCCTTGACATCAGTGGCGGTTCTACATTGAAATACACCCTGGGCGAGACCCCTTTCGAGCGCCCCTCCCCCAACACAGCTTCTGTACATGTGTAGCGCTTATTTGCTTATTTATGGGCTAATGCATTTGACAATGGATAGCATCTGACCACACGCAGAAGAACGAGGTGGTTTTATGGAGCTTGTCAGAATGAATAATGGATGAAACAAATTGAATTGGCAATAACAAAATGTATTGAAGATATGAGAGAATGAACAGAAAAATCAAATAAATACAATACAGTATATTGGGGAAAGGTGTGGTACCCAACTGTCCATTTGTTCCTTAGTTCAGACTTTGACCCTTTTTAGCAGGTCTTAAAAGAAAAGTCCTTTTGTGGTTTTTCCCCAAAACAGTTCAGTTCAAATCCTCCAAAGAATAAAGAGGGCGGAAAGCGTAGTCCTCATTTATTCCTTTGCAGAAAAGAATAGAAAAGTTAATCCTACCAGCTCGCCATCCAGTGTTCTGAGTTGAATCCAAAGGGTTAGGGTCCCCACAAAAAACCTGACCTGAAACCAAGGTCAAGAACAAATCAATATTCAGGTTTTTAAAGTAAATCATTCAGTCTTATAATTACCGGAAACATTAAATTTTAGTTTCATTACTTAACATTCCAATAAGGGAAAAAAATACAATAAAGTTCACTACATCAGTTCACAACTTTTTCCCTTTCCTCCAAAAGCCATAGTGACAACATGTACACTTTAGCATTAGCCACACATTACATTACCATTAAGCTAACGAGCAGTTAGCACAAACAATTCATCAAACCGTACCAAAAAGAACAGAAATAGCGGCATTATATATCAGCCGAATTTAAAATAAGATGCAGTCCATTCATATACTGTAAACTAATACCTCATTATTTAAATCAGAGCTTTATATTTCAAAAATATCCTAACAATTACCCGTTTTCGTAATGCGGTTCCGTTCGAAAACGGTCATCAAATAATTCATAAATAAAATCATATTAAATAAATAAATGCAGCGGTTGGAAAAAGGGCCGTCAATAAAACATATTAACAAGACTTACCGCTGACTCTAAGTACTTTCTTCAAGAGTTTTAGAAAGATGAAGCCACAGAGTCTGAACTCGCCGTGTTTATGCGCCACAAGCGCGCCAACAGGAAGTACAGGGGTTTAGGTGTGTGCAGGCCTCAGGTGACCGGGTTACACATGTATATT